>VUQG01036813.1:58984-90494 GCA_015106755.1 Etia nguti
ATTTTTTATGTACAAAAAAAAAAAAAAAAAAAAAGCCCAGCAGCTTTGCCGTTTTCATACCTTTACAGCTTGATAATTCAGTTGCTTTACAGCTCTGCCAGTCAGCTTTTCTGACATTACCACTTTGGGGGTGTATGCCTTGCGTGGGAAAAAGATCCTGAAGATGGGCATCTGTACCTGTGCCTGCATCCCCTTCCAAGATGTAGCCAGTTTGAGCTTCAGTCATGTCCATGCTTATGTCTGCTTCGGGACAGACTGCATCTCCATTAGAGGTCATTTTAGTAATCATAGGATTAATGCTGGAGGAAACTGTAAGAAGGTTTTTTAACCCTAGATCCAAACTGTGTGCTGACAAAGATGTGTTCCTAGGCAGACCACATATTTGACGGTCTTGTTTCTTTTCAGAATTAACTGAATTGGACGTTGAATTACTGGCAGTGTTTGTAGTGAGGCCATAATTCTTATCCATAATACCGTCATCTGGAGTGAATCTTAAAGTTTTCTCTTTAGCAGGTAAAAAGTCAAAATTTTGGTCAGACTGTACTTTTAACTGGCTGATATTTACATTGTGACTTCGTGTCACATCCATACAGGCATCATCTGCAGAAAATCTCACTGTTTTCTCGCTGTACTTGTTCTCAGTGTCAGGCTTGTTCTGTGGATGGGAAAGGAAATACTTTGAGCATACAGCAAAATATCAACCTTGATGTGGCAATATGACAGTTTCACATTAGTATCGCTAGTTCCATCTTCCAAACCAGCTAGAACAAGTATTGCGTTATGCAGCAATTAAAAAATAAAAAGGGAAAAACATTTAATCTCACCTGATTTTTTAGTGCCTTTGAAGATGAAGCTTCAATGCCTAAAAGTGGAAATGGGGAATAAATAAATAGATTAGCTAAAGAAACCAGAACACTGCAAAACTAGAGAATTAATTAACTAATTGTTTGAAAAAAAAATAAAGGAGAATCTTTTTTGGAAAATTAATTCCAGGAAATGTAATACAAAAGCATTCACATGACCTCAAACAAAGATTTAAAGTTTCCGTCATATTTTTTTTAAAATTATTCTTAAGCTCTGGTAGAGCAACTTTGTATGGATTACAGTTCATGTTTGCTTTTTTCTCTCCCTTACACTAGGTCTTGGTTCAGCAATTCAATTCATCTACTGTCTGAAATTCTGTTTAAGCTCCTCCTCATTTAAGATAACCCTTTTCCCCCTCTGAGAAACATCAGGGTTTGAACAGCACCTTACCTTTATGGTTAGATGATTTGAGTGCTTCACTTATCCGCTGTCCTGAAGTGCTATCTGCTTTCTTCAGACTTTCACAGTGGGCGTACATGTCTTGTGGTGGAAAAAGAAACTGAAAAGGATCGTCCTGCACACCTTCCACAATGTGGCCAGTTTGAGCTTCTGTCATATCCACGTTTAGTTCAGGACAGATGGTAACGCCTTTAAAAGGCTCTCTAAAATTTTGAGTGGTATTTAGTGGCCAGTTCTCTTTATCAATACCTGCTGATTTTTCCTCTGGAACCAAGGGACCACAGGCGATGTTTACTGTGTGACACCCAGTCATGTCCATAAACTCGTCATCTGCAGCAAACACTACTGTCTTCTCTCTGCATTTGTTTTTCGCATCAGAGCTCACCTGAAGAACAGAAGACACAATTACTACATGCCAACCAAAACTTTACTTTGAAATAATAATTATTAGCATTTAAAGACAACATTTTTAATCTACACTATTTTACGAGCAACTAAAGACAAAACCTCCCACGTATGACTTGCTTATCTGTTGTATTTCATCTAAAAGCAAAGTAAAAAAAAAAAAAAAAATGCCAAACTTACCTTATGTCTTTGATGAGGAGCAGGTGCAAGAGGATTTATCAAGGACACCTTATCTGATAATTAAAAGTGAAATGAAATTAATGCCATTTGAAATTCTATTCAATCAGCATTAAAACTGATGAAGCATAAAATTCATAAAATGCATACAGGGATAATTTTCTTGCTCTAGTATGAGACTTTCATAAAGTTGTGAGCCTAGATGGCAAGATATTTACGAAAAAAATAGTCTACACTAAAGGAACCGTGGCAGAACACAAATTTGTCATCTCTATGTGGCATCCCATATTTTCTTCTTATCACTTATAACCTGATGTATAAATGCTGGAGAGTCCTCCTTTAATTTGAGTGACAGACATAAATTTCATACCTTTTGGGTTGGTTAATCCTGATGCTTTACTGCTCTGCTGCCGTTTCATCTGTGAGTGGGTGTACATGTCTTGAGTAGGAAAAAGACACTGGAAAGGATTATCGTCATCATCACAGACGCCCAGAATGCGACCTGTCTGGGCTTCAGTCATATCCATGCTCACATCATCTTCTGGACAGAGTCCACTCCTATAGGACGATTCTCCAGTTTTCCCGGTGTTATGTGGGGTCTTCTCCATCAGAGCAGAAACAGACACTGGAACTTGATTTTCTTTATCCAAATCAGGCCTTTGTGTTTTAATCTGGGCCAGGGAGCCTTTTGTTTCTTCAGAGGATGGTTCAGCAGGAAGAGTCATTGTGATGTTTACAGCATTAGTGCTCTGGCCACTTGGTTTAGACAGACTTGCAAGGAAGTTTTCAAATGCAGGATCCAAACATGACAATGATGTGCTTACATCGACATTTTTGCCTGTGGATAGTGGTGGGATTGTGGATTTATCATCTATCAAGCGATTTTCTCCAAGAACTGGGAAAATGTCATAGTTGTCAAGGGGTATATCTTCAGGTATTTCTGCATTAATATTTATAGTGTGGCTTTGGGTCATGTCCATGACTGCGTCTTCTGTGGAAAACATCACCGTTTTCTCCCCAGAGTTATCTCCAGTGGCCGATTCAAGGTAAACAACCTTTGGTCAGTTAATGGGAACAACAAATGTTAAGTTAAAAATACTTCTGCTATTATTAAGCATTATAATAATGTAATATATGCAAAAGATCGACTTCAAATTTACCTTATCCTTTTGTTGGGAAACATGTAGAGGAGCATTCAAAAGAGTTTCCATACCTACATTTGGAGACCTGAATTTAGTAACAGCGATCTCTATAACTATCTAACAGATAATGTAGACAATACATTGAAAACAATGATCCTACCAATGATTTCACTCCCATCTTCAGTGACTCCCATTTGCACCCTTGTGTAAAAAATCCAAAGCATTTATGTAACGAGATTTATTTGACTCTTTGTGATAAGACTTGAAATTCAGATGACAGGTTGGACCTTAACAGCTCATTTCACCTTACCTATTTTGGGTGGTTGTTGCTCCTGCTGTAGAATAACATACAATTATAATTATAAAAAATTACAAAAAGTTTTAAAAATTACATTCTTATACATAATACTACATTACATACTTGCTGTTATTATTTCTTGCAAAGGGCTTCGGACAGGGGAGGCATTTTTGGCATCCCTATAAAGAGAGAAGTGCTGATTAGGTCGACTTGTGGTTAGGTACTTTTTGTAAAAAGGAGTATGTCTTCACGTCTCACTTAGAAAACAGAAGGACGTCATTAGCAGGGGCAAAACTGACTCGTCTTGAATTTCTCTTTTCCACTGGTTTGACACATTCCACCTAAGAGGAAAAAAATGCTAAATTATATCACCAAGTTTTAATTTTTAAACCTTAAGGGTGTCTACTGCCACAGGCAGGTGGAAATCTTATATCAGACTCTCTTTACCACATTTTCTTGCTGATCTTGGTCAGGGAACCTGGCTGATTTCCGTGGTGCTTTTAAAATCTGAAAATGACAAGGTGAAAACGGTTTAGTTCTCTGATTTGTACAGAAATAAATAAAATCACACCTCTGATTAAGATACTGACTGAGGAAAGGCGGCGCTTTGAAAATCCACTGCCTTCACTGTAACACAAAGCATGAACAATAGAATTATTACATAAATATCACAATACATTTGTTAACATAAGTTGTAAAGTAGGAATGCCCTGATATCAATGTCCTTTTTATTTAATACAGTCATTTTGCACTCACTTGTTCTTTGGAGGATCCAGAGGCTCCATCTTCAACTTTACGAATATAAAATAATACTTTACATAGAAACCATTGCTTCTGCAGTGTCTTCCTGAAACCCAAGCTATTGCTTAAGAAGCATTTTTAATTTGTCCTAGATATTTGGGATTAGCAGACCTGATAAGAGTAAAAATGAAGCATTATCTTTGGACACAAAAACAATTGTTTCTAAAGTAGTGGCAACGGGTTTATTTGACAACAATCACAATAAAGTCACCACTGATTAACAAAGTTTAAAAGACTTTATTAAGCAGAATGAAAAATGTATATATATTAAAAACAGGAACATGCAGTGTTACTGCAAATGACAAGAGAAATGCTGGAGAAACAAAATAATTAATCTAATGAATTTGATAGTTTTACAGTCATGTGAAAAAGAAAGTTTTCACAGGACTCTATGCAGTCCGGTGAAATACTACATACACCTTATTGCTTACATAGGTCATACAACATGACAATGATCCATGACAATGAAGTGGTGCAATGGGTCACTCAAAGTCCAGACCTCCACCTCACTGAAATGCTGGGGTAAGACCTTATGAGCTGTACATTAACAAATGCCGTCAAACTGTTTTTGCTGCTAAAGGTGGTTCTGCAAGCTGCTGAATCTTGGTGTGTAGTTGCACAGAGTCCTGTGCAAACGTTCTCTTTCACATGACTGTAAGTTACAACCTTGACAAAAAAAAAAGAGACCGCAGAAAACTTTAAGCGCAACATAACTTACTTACTACTTAAGTAACGCCACTGTTCTCCAGAAGGCATGAAATGGGAAACCACCACCATAGAATAGACCTGTCATTCAGTTTACCAAGACCTTATGCTCGATAATTACTGCTAACAGAACTTATTTTAAATAATAAGCAAAGCTAGGCAACGTTTTGCATTTCCCCTTGTCAAAATCATATTTTAAAGAGACAAACCGATAACCACTAACTCTGACGTTACTATTAGCTTCCCATTCACATAATCAAACAAGAAAACAACCGAACACCAAAGAAGCATTACGGCGCTTACCTTGCTGTTGTTGATTGTGAAGTTGCGGCGTTCTAAGACAAATACGTTTTTTGTTATTACTTATTAACTAACTTGAAACCATTTTCAAGTCGTTTATCTTTAACTACATTACATACGATACGTAACAATTTGAAGCTAACGCGAACAAGTCTCGATGCTAACGTCTTGAGTTTTGAATTTAGCCGCCTTCACGCGTGCGCACTGAGGTCCGTCTGTAGCTTATTTTTTTATTTAGATAACTGGAGTATAGTTAACAACAACCTGTCGATTAAAATGTTAAAACTGATAACTCAGTTTAATTTAAAAAAATATTTTGAGGAACACAATTACTGAAAAGTTATTTTATTTACACAGGAAATAACGTTACAACCGGAAATGATCGCAGAGGGCGGGACGTTTTTAAAAATTGTCAACTGGTATTTGTCTGTTGAGAATTCAGCTTGCATACTTAGTGTCCTTAAAGGTAAGCATTGATATTGTGCTATTTACCTAGCTCACATTCAGTAACGGACTATTATTTAAGTACTGCTTTTTTGAGTTATGTATTGAAGAAACTACGACCGACCTCTATTTTTCAATAGAGATCTGTCGTTTTAACAGAGTTTTTTATGCGTCAGGCTCCCCTAGAGGGATCCCAGCAAGGCTGCGGTGAAGAAATAAAACAAATCAAACTCATTGAAACGCATCGATTTTTGAATGCTCTGGTCAGTTTGTCAGACTTCTGATTCAAGTAGTTTAACATGACTGATGTCCAGATAGTTT
The DNA here is from genome assembly GCA_015106755.1 of Etia nguti. Taxonomy (NCBI): domain Eukaryota; kingdom Metazoa; phylum Chordata; class Actinopteri; order Cichliformes; family Cichlidae; genus Etia; species Etia nguti. Next base: position 64,841 of record VUQG01036813.1, read on the forward strand.
AGAGTGGTTTTATGTAGTCTTTACTGTCTACATCAGGGATGGGGGATCTCCAGGCCTCAAGGGCAGGTGTCCTGCAGGTTTTAAATGTGTCCTTGATCCAACACATCTGATTCAAATAGCTAAATTACATCCTCAACATGACTTGAAGTTCTCCAGAGGCCTGGTAATGAAGTAATCATTTGATCCAGGTTTGTTGACCCAGGGTGATATCTAAAACCTGCAAGACACTGGTCCTTGAGACCTGGAGTTCCCCACTCCTGGTCTACATGCATTTATTGTCACATACCTCAGTCACAAGATTTTAAGAGTAGCCTGAATGCAAAACAAACAAAACCCAACAACAACCTGTTACAGCACTTAATTTTATTTTACTGTTATAAAACATCTTAGTAAAAAAAAAAAAAGAAAGAAAGAAAGAAAACACCCAGGATACAAATACGGCCTTACTGTCTTGTGTTGTTTTTCCCATGCAGGTGCCTTTTATTATTGCTGACATTATACATTTTAGGAACAGTCATGTCTTCAAAAATTCCAAGAGGTGAGGTGAATTTGAACTTTTCTAGTTATTTCAATTGATTACTTTAATTTTGTTAACAACTGTCATTCTTCCAGGTGTACACCTACCTGCAGAAACAAAGAAAAACAGTCATAAACAAGAATCCAAAGACACAGCAACTGCACCCACAACAACCACTGCTGCCCAGAGACCAGATGGTGTCCTTAAACCACATAAAGAAAATGCACTAAGGTAACAAATTATGACCTGTGTGAATGGTCACAGTTGTATGAGAACAATAAAGGTTACCAATTGCATACATCTCAATGTTTCCCTAGTGATGTAAGGAGCCAACTGTGGTAACAGAATTGTGCCTGATAATTTCCTGTCTTACCTATTCAGCATCATGTAGTGTAAAGACTATCAAACGTTTGCTAGTAAGCCTAAAGGTGTATATCCTCATAGTACCTGCCAGACTTCAGATCTGCTGAATTCTAATTTTGTTTCACTTTTTTGTCTTTTAGGAAAAATGTTGCTCCTAAGGTTCAGAAGGGGTGAGTCTTTCATAATCATTAACATGGGTATTCTTTAAGCCTGTTGGTTTTTGTTTTTTCCTAACAACTTTTTCACATTTTCATAGAGTCTCCACTAGATATGGACAACAAGCAGAGCTCAAGGAGCAAAATCAATGTTTGATTGCTGCCAATGAGGAGCTGGCGAAAAACCTCTCAAACACACAGGTATAGAAAGTAATCACTACCAGACATGACTGCCCACTGATGTTTGTGGGCTTTTGGTTTATGCACAGCTCTCTTAAGGTTCCAACATAACATTTAAATCAGGTTGAAGTTGACCTTTTGACTGCTTTGAACATTCTTTTCTTTTTCAGCCATTCTGTTGTAGATGCTGTAGATACTGCTATTCTTCGGATTGTTGTCCTGTTGTATGACCCAGTTTGTGCTAAGCTTTAGCTGTCGGACAGATGACCTCATATTTGAGTCTAGAATTATTTGTTATAGAGATGAGTTCGTGGTTGACTCAACCTTTTGATTGCGAGGTCTTCAGGTTCTGTGGCTGCTAAAACAAGCCTAAATCATCATCATCATGGCTCCACCACAGTAATAAACAGTTGGAATGAGGTGTTTGTGGTTATAGGCTGTGTTTGTGAAGTCTTGTGTTTTTTTTTCCCCAAATGCAACTTTATAAACCTAAAATGTGCTCTCGCCGTGTTTTTAGAGAGGTGATCCACTGACCATCCTTCCAAACAAGCCAATAATATGGAGTCTTTTTTTCAAATTGTGCTGTCATGAACTTTATCATTTAAAATATGATTATTTAAGGTCTGCAAAAAACTGAGGTGTAGCCATTGTTTTGTTTTGATTAGTTTTTGTTTTTGGCATTTTCCTAAAACTGGTGCTCAGTTGAGTGCATTTATTAGCAGCACCTGGCTGCTACTTTCTTAATTCCTATTGACGCTGTAAGGCTTTAATTAGTTCTTAAAGGGCTACATGGAATCCTCAATCGTTTTTTTTCACGCGATTGTATATGTTTTAAAAGAAATTTAGGTCTCAGACTGGGCTTTTCTTTATGCATCTGTCCTCTTTAACATTATCTGGTACAACAAGTTTATAGGAGAAAACGCAAAAGGGCCACTTCATGAATAAATCTGACACAAAAGACCCAAAACCCCTAACAGAATAAATGCCATGTTTGTTATCAGCCACAGCTGAACAGCACTTCTGTGTTTATCTCTTTACCTTATTCTATTTAATTCTTAATTCATTTTCTTATTACAGCAAAGAGTAGCTAAGCTGGAGCTGCAGTACTGTGACCTTCAAAAAGAAAATGCCGAGGTTCAGAAAAACCTGAAGGACTGCCATGCTCTTCTGGTTACTGCCAAAATAGACCCAGGTAGAAAAAAAACAAAAATATATGTATCAGTTTCAATTTCTTCAATGCTTTCTGTAAGAGACTTAACAGAAATGCATCTTTCATTCTTAGTATTAGGCGAAAGAGTTGGAGACGCTGCACGGCAGAATGAAAGTCAGAGGAAAGAAGTTATGGTATGTTTATTTGATTTCACTTTACATTAGGATATGTTTACACTTGGAATTTATTCGTTACACATTTAAGCAAACTTTAAATCATATTCACGCAAATAACCGCAAGCTGGAATATGAAGGAAAACCAGAGGCATGCACTTATTAGTTTGTTCCATGCAAAAATAAATGTGCAAATAAAGAAAAAAATATTATAAATACACACAATATACATGTATTGTAGACACCCACAGGATTTATATAATCATTTACAGAAACACCAGGTTAAAATATTTACTCCTTGTATTTCAGAGCATCTCCTCAGACCTGCTGAATGAAATAAAGGCCTTTGGTGATATTGCATCACAGCAACGTGCTCGACTAGAGGTGAGAAAAACTCTGCTCGGTGAAAGTAAAAGGTCACTAACAGTTAAGTTTATTTATTTATTATTTTTATTTATTTTTACAACCTTTAGGAAATCCAGGAAACGATGAGAGGGCTCAAGGAGGCACGAGAACAAATGGTACAAGAAAGGGAGAACTTTTCCTCTGAAGCAGCTGAACTGGAAAGAGCTCTCAAAGAAGCGGAAGCTCTTCTACTTTGAAAGTTTTCGGTGATTTCTTAATTGAAATTGTGTCAGTTTAAAAAGTAAACTTTGTGTATATATATATTTGCAGATATGTATTTCAACGGCAGTGTGAGTGAAACTGAATAAAGAATTCCTATTTCTACACGTTCCACATTCTTTCATATGTCAGTGTGCAAAATTTAATGTCACTCCATTTGTTTGTTTTGTTTTGTTTTCTTTGAGAGGGACTGGCACTTGTATAGAGCAGCGGTCCCCAACCTTTTTTGCGCCACAGACCGGTATAATGTCAGACAATATTTTCACTGACCGGCCTTTAAGGTGTCGCGGATAAATACAACAAAATAAAATACGACCAAGACAAAAACTGTGTTATTTTGTAAATATAGTAATAAGCGCGAATTCACTGTGTAATTGTATAACTTTATTAGCAGCGTCCTCCTGAAATGACCAACAACATTGAGAGTAACATCCTCCTCTCTGCCCCTAAATGCTCTTTGGTCGCTATGGTAATGCGTAAATATTTATTTCAAAATAAGATACACAGAAAAAGACCCAGGGAAACCGAGTTAACGATAAAAACCCTGAAAACCATAAATTTCACACCCGAGCCTCAACTCTCGCGGCCCGGTACCGGTCCGGGGGTCGGGGACTGCTGGTAAAGAGGCTTTTCACTTTTGGTTCTACAAAGTGCTTCACGGTGTGTCTCTAATTCACCCGTTCACACATCAGAGGCAGCAGAGCAGCAGTTCAAGGCACTCACCTGCTACCAAGTGCAACCTTAGGTACATCCTATGCGAGGAGATATGGCCAGTTAGTAGTCATGGCTATTATTATAGTCTGTAGTATTTGACTAATTATATTAAACTATTAACAGTTTAAAATGGCGAGGGATAAAAGTTTATATTCTGTTGCTTTTTGTCAAAATATTATTCGAAGTTCATTGGTTCCAAGACAAATTAAGCCCTTTAACAGTAAAGCCATTTTCTAACATGTATTCACAATATCAACAAACCTAACTGGGAGTATGTGTGTTATTAACTATTAGTGTTATACAGCAGTTTACACTTAATGGTGCGGGTCTTCAGTCTCAGTGTGTCTGTATCTTTAGCCCAGCCAGTTCGAGTAGGGGTTCTTAAAGCTGCTTAGACTGGTTTTATCAGTGATGTTACTGACGCTGGTTGACTTCTCATCAGACGCTGGAGGTAATATGCGGGAGGTTTTGTAGTAGTAGATGAACAGGAGAAAACCTGGCAAGCAGAGAGACATGGTCACTAGTGTATAGAGAAAAGGCACTTTGCATGAAGAACATGAAATGTACATATTTTTGTTCTTTCAAATAAATATGCACCTTTTGTTTGCCTTGTCTAATAAGGGGGGGACTATTAGGCACCTGTAAAATTTTTATTGTGCAGCCATTCCAGTAGATGGAGCCACACGATGCACAGAGTGGAGATTAAGCCTGAACCACAGATGCACTTGTGCAAATTTGAGCTTTTATTTCTTTTTATATCTTTCATATCTCTCCTTTATTTACTTTTTAATCTCCAACTACTCTTGTTCTGCTGAGTCACTAACATTCTCCAGGCAGCTACACACAGTGAATTTATTGTATTTTTATTATTTTTCTTTAAAAGATCTTTGTTAAAAACACAAACAGGAATACCCCAAATACCTGCAAAGCCAAAGTTCACAGCTAAGCAAGTTGATAATTCACTTAATTTGTTACTATAAGCGTCTTTAATATTAAAAACTGTGATTTCAATCAATAAAAACATCAAGCGCTATCTTGTGAGTGGTATTATGCAACATGGTTGACTTAGAATGATTGAAAGGTGCTTGCTGGTTGTCAATACCTTGGAAAGAATTAAAGATGGTGAAAAGGTAGAGCGCGGGGACCTGGAAGACACCATAGGCAAAGAAAGCAAAGCCCCATGTAATGCCCAGCATGAAACACAGGCCCATGACGCTTATGATATTTATGCTACTTTGCTCCCCTTTTGCTTTAGCTCCTTTGACATTCCTGAGACAACAGAGCCAGGACATCATGATGATGAAGGTGGTAAAAGTGAAGAGGAAGACCAAAGCATAGTAGCCTATGTTGATGATTAAGTGGACACTGTTGTCTGTTATCCAACACCTTAGAAGGAAAAGACAAGTCAGCTTTTCTGAATTTTAATATGAAATGTAATGGAATAGTAATGGTACGTAATAGTATAGCAGGCTCACATCATCACATTATCTGCAGCGTTTCCAGTGTTTTGGTAGTTGATGACTTGTTCACCATATTTCCCAATGATGAGCAGGACAATCCCAATAACTAAAGGCAGTACTGGAAAAATAAATGGGGAAAAAATCAGGTGAAACGGCAAGAAGGAAAGAGTGAAAGCTTTCGAGAAGTTTATAGATGTTCAATTTTTAATTATAACATAAACTCACTCCAGCTGGTAATGGCAATTTTCAGTACGTAGTGATGGATTGCGATTTTCCCTCCTGTATACAGGCTCAGACAAAGGTGGAAGGCCTGTGCAGCAAACCAGGTGAAAGTGGCCAACATAAAATAGTGCATTAGGGCTGCCATGATCTTACAGCCCACACTGTTGTTCAGTTTTGCCACATAGTTATTGACCAGGAAAGTGAGGTTAAGCAGGAATAAGGCACACACCAAGTTGATGAAGATCTTTGTGGCATTACTGGCCTTGATCCGCCTGTATGGGGAGATTATTAATAGAGAGGAAACACAGCATGTATTATGGTTCGTTTTGACTGCTAACAAATATCTATTTAAGATATCACTGGGTTGCTGAAACACATATATTTTCAACAAATAATGGCTCTAAATAATTAGCAATCAAGGTATTTGTTGATCTTGGCAGTTATTTCATTTTTAATTAATATAAATTGGGAAAAACTGACAAATTCAATATTCTCACACCTGGAGATTTGCTGAATTTCACAGTTTTTAAAAGACTAAGCAGGCTTTTAAGCATCTTCATCTCATGACACAATGATGAAAGATCTTTTAGACTAGATGGTTAATCATCTTCATTATTTGGTAATGTAGACAACAAAACAAACAACATTCCTTAGGTAAGCTTTGTAAAAAATATATATGACTGTAACAATATTTCATTAAGGCACTGATGAATATGACTGTGATCACATTCATTCAAAGAAATGTGAGGGACAGGTTGCTTCTGAGAGACACTTGGTTTTGAATATCAGCAACCACAAAAGGTCAAATTTCCATATTGCAAATACAGTAAAATAAACATGGTTATAGACGGTAACAGTAGGAGAGATGTTACATGCAAATAACTGTTATATAGGGAAATTATGATAAAAATGATGTAGCCTCAAACAAAAAGTATAGACGATCATTTTAAGTTACAGGTGAACTTCCCTTTTTAAGCCATTTTAATACAAAGTCCCCAATTTCAGAAGCTCAAAAATTAGATTGAAAATTGACTGACAATCAGTTTCACTGCCCAATAAGGCCCATTCCTTTGTTATTTCATGACAAGTAAAGCACACAAAATACCTGAAGTTGATTCAAACCCTTGAATTTTATAGCTTTTAAATGTTAAAATTTTAAGTAGGAGGTCCAAAGAGATGTTAGCACAAGAGAGACATGCCATTATTAGGCTGAAAAAACCCATGAGAGAGATAGCAAAAAATGTTAGGAGTTTGCAAATCTAAAATCAGGTACTTTCTTAAAGAGATGGAATACTCTGCCCAGCTCAGCAACCATCAAAGAACGCAGAGGAACACTTCACAAAATCTAACCAAGTAAAGACCACTCTTGAGAAGGTGCGTGGATCACTGTCAAGATCTACAATCAAGAGACATCTTCATGAATGGAAATGGAGACAAGAATCTACACAACACAACAAGATGCAAACCACTGGTTACATTCAAGAACAAGAAGGCCAGATCAACTTTTCCAGAAAAGATCTCCAAGAACCTGGTGTGTTGGGGTGTGGTTTGTGTCTTAGCTGCAGGAGCAGGGTTCAGGGGACAGTGCCAGGGGAGACTGGCCAACACAGCTGATTTTCATCATACTAATACATCATACTTCTCCTCTTGCAGTAGATGTTGCGGCCTGGGGAGTAGCAGCACGGACTGAGAACGGACTGCTGAGCAGAGCTGGGCTGAGCAGGAGAGAGATCCAGAGGAGAACCAAGTGATCAGTTCTGGACAGTGTGTAAACGTCACCTAAAAGTGCAACTGAGAACTCTGTGTATGGGTGTGTCGTGCCATGGTCAGCGTAACAGTGATATATCTGGCCTTTACCGGGAAAAAAAAAATCTTTAGCCACAAGAAACCAATATCAACTTGTACCAGAATGATGCACCATATCACATATTAGTCATGGTGGAGGGGATGCTATGGAACTGTATTACTAGTGTTTACTGATGATTTGACTGTCGATAGAAGTAGTAGCATGCTCATATTCAAATACAGTGTAACTGAATGCTCAGTAAACATGACCATGAGGGTTCACAGTTTGTAGCTGTGAATAAACTGTGATGTGGGCTTGGCAAACCCACACTTCTCCCACATGGGCTCCAATCGGGTGTACCCACACAGGTCTAACGGCAGAAAACAAAAGGGCAATTTTGCCCTTTTGTGGTGGCAATGCAGCATGCACCACAGTGGGTCCTGTTACCAATGTGAAAAGTGGGGCCCCGGTAGGACAGCCTAACCAAGAGTGTGGACATACTGTGTGTATGTGACAGACACACACTGTGAGCCCCTCTCTGCTTAGTGTGGGCACCCAACACAATAGTGTCCTGATCTGCCCTAAATTTCATGCAATTACCAGGACACACAGATCCCCTACATGGGTCCCAAGGGAGCATGTTTGTTGGGTATTGGTCCCCCAAAAGTTGCAAAGCAACAAATGACCAAGTCACTTACCTGATCTCAACCAAATAATGCATGTTTTTGAGTTATTAAATACAAAACTGAAAGCAGAGATGTAGGTAACATGCACTTGCTTTTCTTCAAACAATGCTCGTTCATAGAGGGTTTTGGACTTAGAAATACCCCAGGAAACATGGCAGGTGAGAAAAGTATTATATTTGCGTAAGATATACCCTGATACATATTGCTGATATTTCCATTACGAAACATCAGCATCAAGGCCACTGTTGATGAATCTCATTTCCCTGTGGTAAACATTATGACATCTCATCACAGTGTTCCACTGTCCTGGAAAGCAGCCTTATTTACATGAAGCTTCATCACATCAACTGCCAGAAAAGCACGTCTTTCTAAACAAGATTAAAAAAAATAATAATTCTGTGCAGTGTTTTAGGCTATTGCATCCTTGAAAATTTTGCTGTATTTTATTCATAAAGAGTTATAATAAAGATCCCAACCACATTTCTGTCAGCAATGTATCACCTATTTATAGTGAGAGCTGTGAAGGGATTTTGCAAAGACTTAGTTGCTTACCCTGTTTCTAAACAGCAAGACTTTGCATACATTACATATTTAGGTCCAAATTATTTAAAACCTGAACAGTATTTCCAATCATGATTAAGGATTTTGACGTTTGATGATGAGTTTTACAGTTTCTCATTACTGAGTCTCTCTCTTTACAGAGATTTTTATAGCGATTTTACAGCCTGTTCCTGAGAGAAGTATTAGAAAATAAGTTGACTTTCAACGGATTTTCTCTGTAAAACTTATTCTGTTCTTCTGTTGTCATCTCTCTTTTTAATGCACACTTTTTCTTTTCTGACTATTATATAGTTAAAATGCTTCAATATTGGGAAAAAAAACCCAACTTTCTACCTTGAAAGGAAGTGCATGAAGAGGACTATGGCGAGGAAGAACATGGAGAGTCCACAGCCAACTTGGGTGATGGTCGTGAGGTTTTTAAAATCAGAAGCTGAGATGGTTTCATTAAGAGGAGTCTGCAAAAAGCACAGCAAAACACATCTCATAATGAAAACAGTGCCTGATGTTTACAGTGAAGAGTGTGGTTGTAGATGGAGTACTTAATGAAAAAAATGACAGCAGTGAAGCCAAATAAAAAGTACAGCCAAGGTTCCCCCCAAAAAGTCAAAACACTGTGTAAAATGCCATTAAAAAAAGAATGCAATCATTTGCAAATCTCATAAACCCATTTTTTGTTCACAATAGAACACACCATATCAAGTGTTTAAATTGAAAAAATACACAATTTAGTTAAAAACAATCATTCATGCAATAAAAGGCTTGAAAAGTAAGCTGGAAGAATATTTTGTAACTAATTAGATAAATGGGCAAAAAGTTAAGTCCAAAAACGGTGGGATAATTTTAGAATAACATTCCTCAAAGTAAAATTTTGACCTCTTTGAATATCGCCTAAAGAATCAAATTCACAATGAGCTCATATTTCAACACAGTTTAAATATTTCATATGTTTTCTATGATACATTGTGAATAAAATGTGGGTTTGATAATGCTTTACAAATCACTTCATTCTGCTTTTATTTACGTTTTACACAGCATCCCATTTTTTGGAATTGGGGTTGTACATCATTACGTAAGAAGAAAAACATACCATCAAGATAGCAAAGAATGTCAAATGTGAACACTGACACGTAATGCCACGTTTAGTTATATTTGTCACACAGCCATCACTGGTCCAGTTTGGTTGACTTCCTAAGAGAAATAAAACAAGGCAGAAAGCTGAGGTAACAAGGAACACAATGATGGCCTAACCATAAATAAATTCAGTTTGTTCAAGTGTCAGAATTTAGCTGCTTGTATCGTTTGTACTCCTGATGAGAAATGTACATCTCAGACTGGTTTAAAATAAAACTCCAACTTCTGTTTCCTTGTGCCGTCAGATATGTGGTCTTTGCAGTGGAAACCATGATCCTGCTGTTGATTTTTATTTTATTATTTATTTATGCTATGATATGGCACTTACCACAAAAGGGGTTTCTGTTTTCATTATCTCTAGCAGTGTTTTCCATGTTAAAACATTTGCATGAGCTATTTTTTTTTAAAGTTCACCACAGCATGTATTAATGTGAATATAGGCTGAACTCTTTCGATATTGATTCTAGTAAAACCACAGAAATATTGAGTTTATTTAGTCATGACAAGGCATGACAATGTGGTTAGTTTTGTGATTTTATAACCATCCACCAAATCCAGTCTCAGAGCAGTTTGGAAAAAAGACACAACCTCCAGTCTATTAATTTGTGTTTCTGTACTGAAAGTGTTCTTCTTCTTCTTCTTCTTATATTTTTTTGTATACAAGTTTCTCAACCTTATTTTGATGTACCTGAACATGATTTTTTATTAGTCCAGTCTCATCTGGTACTGATTTGTGTTCATTTTCATTCAATTAATATTTTCCACTTTTAAAGAGTGAAGGTTGGAGTTGTTTCATATTTTTCCATACGATTAATTAATAATACATTGTTATTTATCATTAAATGCTAACTTGATTAGCTTTAGGACATAAAAACTACTAGGTTAGGGACAGAAAAAAAATCATGCCCTATTATTCTTGTTTATACAAATATCTAGTCCCATGGCAGCTACCTAGTGCATTTAAGCATAGAGAGATGACCTGAAACCGAGCATCACAATGCGGAAGAAAGGTCATTTAAGTGACTTTGAATGTGGCATTGTTGTTGGTGTCATGTAGGCCAGTCAGAGTATATATGCAGAAGATTGGCTCTGACAATAAGTTCACTCTACTCAAATGGACTCTACAGTCACCAAATCCCAGTCCTATAGGGCACCTTTGGGATGTGGTGAGATGGGAGAGTCACATCATGGATGAACAGCCAACAAATATGTAGCAATTGTGTGATGCCAATGTGAACCAAAATCTCAGAGGAATGTTTCTAGCGACTCGTTGAATCTATGCCATGAAGAAATAAGACTGCTCAAAGCCAGTATTATCAAGACAAAGCATAACTAATGACATGGCTGGTGAGTGTATGATTCCTACTGAAATACAAGAGTTACAAAATTGCATTGACTGTCCTGAAAATTTGTGTCTACCAATACAAACAACTAGAGTGTTTTTCTGTGTATATTTTGGACTTTTACAGAGAGTGAGCTCAGAATTCACTGTCGTCATCGTTGAGCCGATCAATTAAGACAGTCTCTCTAACACTTCTCTCTTAAAATGTCTAATAAGAAGAAACTTTTTTCTCAGCTTTTCTCAGCAATACATAAATAACATGTAAAACACAAAACTGTAAATGCCTTATGTCAATGTGCAAATAAAGCAGAGAAACTACCTTGACCATTCCATGAATGACAAGATGGTATCCCTCTCTGCAAACAAATCAACAGAAAATTAATGAATTTATGCTCTTAAAATGGAAAACAAAATAGAGAAAATAGTCAGTGAACAAACTTTTCACTTACATATGTCATATTTGTAAAAACAATGTTTATTTTGTCTGTGAGGTTGGCGATAGTAGCTCCCATCTCAATAGCTAAAACTTCATTCCCTAAAACAGTACTGTTCTTCTCATCCTGAAAAATCAACTTATGGTCAATCCATCACTGAACATGAAATATTATATTTGAATTAGCCTGTAGCCCCTTACCTTAGTCATATTAATAAATCGGAAAAGAGCTGCAAATGGGATAGTGATGTTTTGAGATACAGCTTTATCAAAAGCTTCTTTTGGCACCGTAACGGCTCTTGAAAATTTTTTCAAAGTTTCTGTGTTGTCTATAATCTGCAGGAAAGAACATAAAAAGAGTCAGGCTCAGTGTATATTTACCTGAATCTTACTCAAAACACCGCAAAACGTAAAGGCAGTACTTTCAAAAAATCTTCAATAAAAGGGAAGTCGTAGGATTACATGCGATTATGCGCAAAGGCCCCTTCCAGTTTTTAGGTTGACTATATTGTAACAAAACATGTAAATCTGTCATGATTTCTAGGTAAATCTTAAATAGAAGCAATGACATTCTGGGAAACCACTACTGCTGGGATTTTAGTGGAGGAAGTGCTAGGACACAACAATAGAACGTGTAAAAGTCAAAATAAATTTTATTCCACCTACATTTATGCTGTCAAGTGGAGACTGATAAGCAAATAATATTTCCGCTACTTCGTCTTTATGTGTTTCTTTCACCAAAACTCCTTTTACTCCTTCTCCTACAGATATTTCAGCTGAAGATCCATTTATGTTGGCAGCCAAGTTGTTTATGTCTTTCATTAGTTCACTGTTGACAGATGGAATAACATTTCTACATTATACTGTAAATGTAAGATGTATTACATAAAATCAGTTTTTAAAAAACATGTTTTACATGTATTTGGTTTTTTAAAATGTCAAAAACCAAATACATATCTGGATGTGTTTGTGAATTTACTTTAATATATTCACTTAAAGTAGCCTCTCTGAGTAAAGGACACACAACAGCTTTCAAAGTCAAGCTGTTGACAAGTCAAAAAACTGGCTTTTGTGGGTAGAGTTTTAAGCCCTGTCTGGTAAACGTTGATGACTTTTTATTAACATGTAAATTCCACCTCGATGCAAAGCCAGCATAATGCTATCTGGTTGCTTAAAGGGGACAAGGAGCTGATTGGAATAGGGAGAAGGATAAATGAAGCCAAATACAAAGATGCCTTTGATGAAAAAAACAAAACAAAACCCTTCTCTAGGCTTAAGAGGGCTGCTATATTTTACTCTTAAGCACAACTGAGAAAAAACGACTTAAAAACTACCAAAAAAAAATACATATTCTGATAACAAAGGGTTTGGTCATCAATGATGATGACTTGAACCTCACGAGGTTAAAGACTCAAGGTTAAACTGTTAAATATTAATGCAATGTGACTACAGTTAACTAAACTTAGCAGCTGAAAAGCAACAAGCATTTTCATTCTGGGAAAATAATATGGGAGTGAATACATGCAGTATATCAATTTGTAAGTGAGTGTGTCTTACACAGCTTTGGCAGCATTAATTTTTCCTCCTTCTGAAGTAAGTGTTTCATTAAGTACTTTTGTCTCCTCAGGCTTTTTCACTGGATTGTTACAGTTTACACAGTTGGTGGTTGTTGAGTTTATGTTGATTATGTAATCATTCTGGAGATCTGGAGCTGGAAGGTGGAGAAGTTTGGTTTAAACTTAAGAACTCAACATTTAACAAAATATAAATAAAGGAAAGTGTTATTTTACTTTCAGCATTTTACTTACATGAATTATATTTCATTAAATGATGGCGTAATGCAAAGACTCTTTAAGGCAAGATTTGTGCCATTCATTGTGTACTCAACAGGAAAAATAGTGATTATAAAAGCGTGATACTTGCCTGCACTTATCTAAAACTTACCCATGGAACTGCATTTGTTTACATCATACGTAGATTTTTGACACACCGTCTTTGTATTGATACATCTAATCTGACAAGAGTCTTCAGCATTATTTTGTCAGATTTTACCACCACAATCAGAAAAAGAAAGAAAGGCAGGAGAAAAAATTAACATTGCATGCTAATCCTTATTTTCATTCAAGATTTCAACTTTTATATTTTTCTATTCTATTCTATCTATTGATTGAATTCACCTGTGTTTGTGGTATTGAAGACACAGTTTTGACCTGGATCTGGATTATAAAAATGTTTTGTTAGCTGTTATGTCTAAGATTAGATTGCTACTGTTTTCTATCACTTTCTAATTAGACATATTTTATTTTATTATTTTTTATTTTAAGTTGCTAACAATGCTGGAAAAACATGGAAGTTCAAAAATATAAAATACTGAAGAGTTATTTTACCTGTAAAATTAAATTCTGTGCAGTTGCAGAATTTCCCATACATAACATGCATATACCCGATTTGATTTGTATGCCATTTTGAAATGTGAAGTTCGAAAACGGTGCCATTGTTCTTAATTTTCGGCCAAGTCTCCCGAATGCTCTTGGTATAATTTTCTGGTATTAAAACAACAATATGCAGATATATTTTTATTTGCTAAAATGCTGATGTAAGAGTTAGAAAGTCAAATATTTGCAACTAAAACAGTAAAGCAATTAAGTTAGACTCACTCAGTTTAGTTCCATTTGTCTCTACAAATACTATGCAATTCACGTTTGCTGTAAAGGCAAAGAACAGTGTGTTTTTTAAAATGGCTGTTACTTTTCTTTCTTTTTTTAAACATACTTTTACAACTATAAATCAATATCTACAAAAAAAAAACCCACTTTCAGAATTTTTAATGGATGGACATTAAATCTAACCAGGTCTAACTAAAGTGCATTTACAGGGATGAGGCATCTCACACAGGACAAAACATCCATGTAAATGTGTTGCACTTCATGTCTGTGCAGGTTCTTAGTCATCCAGGTCATTGTAGTCTAAGGAGTTTGGAAAGAAAAGCGCCTGGACTTCTTTAAGTTTCCTTGAAGATGGTTCACCTCTCATCCAAGAAGCCTCTTCAGTTCTAATAGCAATTAGGGGGTCCATGACCCTCTTGGGGACACTCCCATAGGGCTTAAAATCTGGGACTCTTTCCAATCACTCTTAGAACTGAAGAAGCTTCTCGGATGAGAGGTAAAACATCTTCAAGGAAATTTAAAGAAGTCCAGATGCTTTTCTTTCCTAACTCCTTTGACCTTTGCGCTTCATGTTCATCTAAACTTGGAGTTCGTTCCAACATGTTTAAGTAACTTGCACAAGTTTTCTTTAGTTTAACAAATCTAAAGGCTCCTTTAAATGAACCAAGTCTTGCCATAGCAGGTCTCATATTAAAATGTCAAACTCAAAATTTCGTTATATGTTGCATTTCCAACCAAAGTACCCAGAAATTTCAATCCCAGTCCAACAAATGCAACAGATCAAATCTTAAGCTTTTGTTTAATTTCCTCATTGCTGGCCAGTGATTACACGAAGTGGATGTTAATGTCAGACTCTGTTTGGTTTTTTTCTTTAATTTTGGATATATCAGGAAACAATATGTTTCAAAAAATACACACAAAAACAGAGTATCTGATATAATCATCACAACTTGCAAAAAATGAGCAACAATTATAACTTAAATGTGTATTTGACTTACTCTGATTGCACTTTGATTGTTTTTTTACACTGATTTTGCCATAGAAACTATCGACAACAACAAAACTATTTGGTTTACTCTTGAAACAGTCTCTGATATCCATTAAACTGTTTTTATAGGGCTCTTCATTTGCAGTACCTGAAATGAAAAAATTTAAATATTTTTACCCATTTAGTTGACATTGACATTACAGCAACCATAGTTAATCTTGTGGCATTAAAATTTGTTGTCTTCTTGCTTCAAAAGTATAAGTCATTTAAAGAAAAATAATTGTGATACACTGGCACTTGCTGAAATTTCAGCTAAGATAAAAAGTGTTCTGTAACGATTCAGCAGAGATCGTGTACTCACCTAGAATCTGCAAAATGCTCACTAACAAAACCCAAGCAATCCAACTCAACTGAGTCATGTTCGGATGGGATGCAATATGAGTCAGGATATGTGACTCATTCAGTCCTACAGTTGACAAATAACAAGTATTGTTCAAAAGTTACTGTTAAAAAGGAACTATTAGCCAAAGATGCCCCAAGCATTTTTATTTTTTTTACCTTTCTCTGGTTGAAGTCAACGCATTGGTCAGCAGAGGATCTAAACTTTTGTCGATATGCACTTGTTGTCAAACTTTCTGTAGATACCCACTGCACAAATTTTGTCTTGCAAATTCACAGTTTCTGAATACGTCATCAGACTTGAATGTGCTATGCAAAGCAGGCATAGGAACTATGATATGCTTGGATGAGCATCCTGGGCTGATTTTGTGTTATCATGTTGTGCATACAGCATTATTTTTCCGTTGAAGATGTGTTAAAAGCGTCACCTTCAGGAGGATTTGTTTCCTAAAACTCTCATAACTGATCATTTCTCATCATTTCAAGCAGATGAAATATGTTCATATTATTTAACAGCTCAGATGCTATCTGTGTTGACAAGTTTAATGGAAACATAAATAATGTTATTCACAAAAAACTACAATGACCTAAATTAAAACTTGGTGTAAAGACCCGACTATGGCATTTAAAAAATAAAAAAAAGCAGAGGTTATGAGTTTCGGTGTCAATCTATATTTTTGGAAACAAGTCTGCGTCACACACAACCTCCTACGTTTTCAAAGGTGTGACATCAATATCAGTAACACTGTGGCAGGAAAATGAAAGATTTGGCCTGTTTTGCTGACTAAACCACATTGATACAACAGTATTGTAATATTTAGTCCAAATTCTAAGTATCTGGACAATATTTAGCCTCTGTACACCACCACAGAGAAGTTGAAATCAGACACTCAGGATGTGATCAAAGTGCTGATTTTTGCCTACAATTATAAAGGTTTGACAAAAGTATTTCATTAACTGTTAATGAATTACAGACAGCCTTTTACAGCCTCTTATTTTATGGCTAGGCGAGGTCAGTTTCCTTGTTATTTCATTACAAATGAAGCAGTTAAAATATCTG
The DNA here is from genome assembly GCA_015106755.1 of Etia nguti. NCBI lineage: Eukaryota > Metazoa > Chordata > Actinopteri > Cichliformes > Cichlidae > Etia > Etia nguti. The sequence goes on from VUQG01036813.1 coordinate 81,451, forward strand.
GAATTGTTAAACTTTTTTTTTAAAGGACCATCATTAGGCTGAAAAACCACAGCAAACCTATTAGAGAGAAAGTAAAAATTTCAAGACTATAATTACTATAAAAATAAACTATAATCTATAACTAACTATAATCTGCAGGCACCTTCATGAACGTACATACTGATGGTTTACAACGATGTACAAATCACTGATTAGAAAGCATCCACCTAGTTTTGAAAAGAAAAACAAACAAACAAAAAACATAGCAAACCAAGATTAACTCGCCCTAGGATGATAAGAAAAGAAAGCTTTACAGCAGGAAAGTAATAGTCCATGATCCAAAGTATACCACATCTATATGTATGCATGTATATATTACATCATCTTCATTTGTGATGCACACAAATTTGGAGGTAATGTTAAGGTCTCATAATGACCAAGGGAAAATGTGCTTTGATTTTTAGCATTTTATTTGCTATGCAGTTTAAAAATCAGAAGGTCAAAAATATTCTTTAACAAAATGTTCAGATCCTTTGCTGCGGCACCTCAAATTTGAGTTGACTGCAACTCGTTTGTTTTAATTAAACTTTAGACAAGTCTTGAAATTTAACAGTTTTCTCCTGTGACATAATTAATCAAGTAGCCATCATTTATAAAGCCACGGTGTATATAAGATTTCACTCTGTAGACTTCCATGACGAAACTGTGATAGAGGTATAGATCAAGGGGAGGGTAGAAAACCATTTCAACAGCATCAGTGGAAGAAAGAAGATAGCTGTGCTGTTAATGGAGCAATAACGATCCTCAGTGAAGTGACTGAGAACCCAACACTCATGTTATACAGCTTTAGAAGTTAGAAGATGACTCTTGTGAGGCACACATCTGCCAAACAGCATTTAAAGCACCCTGAGAATGAAAGAATTTCTTGGAAAAATATTGTCGGAATTTTGTTGGCTTTCCAAAAGAGGCAGACATTTCATATATGCACATAAAATGAATAAATAAACTAAAAGTATTCCATTGAATTTAATTTTGAACCTCTCTTTCTTAAGATTTGAAGTTACTGCTGTTATTGTAGTCAGTGTGACTGAGAATTTGACTGTTTGGCATTCCCACATGGATGCCGGTGATTTCCATCTCTGCCTACTTCTAAAAAAGGGCCCATAGGGGCTGCTTGCTGATAAGCTCTTGCTGCTGAAGTATTTATAGTACCAACTGTAGTACTAACTTATATACATAAAATCATTTACATTTTGTATTTCATTTTTTCTTGGTAATAATATTTGCATGCTGTTGGGGTTAAGTGGAGTTGTTGAACTGGAAGTGGTTTGCATTTTCTTTGCTTACAAGTTGCCTGTGCTGTCTAAAATAAACTTGTTAATTTTTAGATTTACGAGTTTACGTTTCAGTCCCCACGCTCAGTAAAAAGCTCAGGGTCTCAGTACTAGACTGGATGATGAATACCTCACATTATCTGTGCACTGTCTCCAGTCAGGTTAGCGTAGTCTGGTATTAAAAGTCCACGGAGTGAGTTTTTCCAGTCAAGAAATAGTGTGGCACGCAACTCTTCGTATACCAACAGTGACACATAAACAAATAATAGGCAAAGTATGTACCTGTTGAGCACATAAGCTCTTGGAAGCACACTGAACACTTCCTGTCCAGCACAAAACAGCACACATATAGTCAGCGTTTAGCCAAATCCCCCTCTATGCCACACACAGAGAAGCGTTTATCAGCAGCTACAAAACAACGCTTTTTCGTGCATGAATAGATAAACACCAAAATGACTGTAAAGAGCAAATATAAATTTGAAGACTCTTGCAAACACTCACATGGACAGATATGAAAATGTTATTACACTAAATAAAAGACATACTATTCCATCCACACGCAGTAGAATTATCTCAGTGTGAAACACACTCATTGGCTAACAACATAAATCAGTAGAAAATCAACATCCCTGGTTTAATCGCCTCTCTATCAATAATGAGGACCATAATAATAATAATAAAATGAACAATATGAACAATAATGATAAAATGTTTTAATCAGTGAGATTTGACACTAGTGTTTGAGCCTATAAAATTATCAGCAAAAGCATTTACTCTTATCACAGAGCAAAGGAGCCAAAGGCCATTTTCTCTTTTGTCTTTTGTAACCACAGGACTCGTCCCCTGTTTGCCATTTTAAAAAAAAGTGCAGTTTTAACTCAACTTGCATTGGTTTTACCTGAAAGCAAAGCAAATGTTTTTTATGTGGTCTATCGTTGAGTTCTAAAACTGGCAAGTTTTATTAGCAAGCTGCATCCATAGACTGCATGAGTGCATCACACAGGCATACATCTGTTAATTACTGCCAAGTCACATATAAATTCACTAAAACTGTAATCAGATTATGCCAGAAACTGATGATCTACCGGGATTTCTCACACAACTATCTCTAAGGTTTACAGAGAATGAAAAGAGAAGATGCAAGAGAATAACCAAACCTCTTTGATTTGATAGGAAGGCAGCAGTAACTGAAATAACCACTGGTTGCAGCAGAAGAGCATGTTTGAACACGCAAAACATCACACTGAAAACAGACGGGCTACAGCAGCAGGTCGTGTAGTGTGTGGGGAACATTTTCTTGGCACACTATAGGGCCCTTAGTACCATTTAAGCATTCTTTAAACACCACAGCCTACCTTGGGTATTGTTGCTGACCACGTCCATCTCTTTGTGACCACACTGTACCCATCTTCTAATGACTGCTTCCAGCATCTTGCAAGGTTTAAATCATCACACAATGGTTTCTTGAACATGATGGTGTCATCTTCTAATGACTGCTTCCAGCATCTTGCAAGGTTTAAATCATCACACAATGGTTTCTTGAACATGATGGTGGGTTCACTGTACTACTGTTGTTAATGATTTTTTCCCCTATAATATGTCAAAAAGGGAGAAGGTGCAATCAGTTTAGTGGCAAAGTGACTGTTGTGGTTACTTAATTTACTTATTTATTTAATAAAAAGTACAATTTACATTAAAAGAGTATTTTTCAAGAGAGATATGACCAAGAGGGCAGCAGAAATTGTAACAAATATAACATCACAGTTCTACAAACAGACTTTAAGTGACCAAAAAGGAGTTGATTGATTATAATTTAGGTACAATAACTATGCAATACACGTTAAACAGGTCATTTCTTCATTTTGTATACAACAGCCTCAAAAATCCAGTTCACTACAGTGCATTTACCAACATAAGCAAAGATATTAGACATTAACAAAAAACAAATAGAAACATCGGTGTTAGCAAGAACTTGTCTAGTGAGTGTAGTGTCCCAGATTTACCTCAGGGGGGCAGTATAGGAGTTGTTTGAGACAAAGTAAACGAAGAAGTGCATGGCGGAAGGAATTACAGTAGTCACCCTGACTCGGAGAGCAATAATAAACGGCACTGACACGAGTGAGTAGCAAAAATGCACTGCAGGAGATAAAACGGGGAGGTTTAGTTTCTGTCTGGATTCCTGCGCTTCACTAATTAATGCATGCAGAGATGTTTGTAACCCGCTGGCTCCAAAGACAAACTGCTCTGTCTAGGACACTTAATGACAACCAATCCGAAGTGAATTCCTTTCTCTATGAATTGTAACACACCAGAGACTTATGTGGTAATTTCACACTCATTGAAAGAAATTTACTCTAATACACTTAACAAATAATCAAGGTTTTTCTAATTGCCATCGCATTCCAGTTTGCCATCTATCCATTGTTCCAGTGTAAAATACCCAAAGGCAAGCAAAGAAACAAAGCTGATGTATCCCGAATGACAGATGGGACCCTGAAAGTGTTTTTACTTGTAACGTGTGTGTTTTGTTCAGTAACAAGTAAAAGTAAAACAATTAAAGCAAATTTAATTGACTATTTTCGAATGGAGGCTGGCTCGATTATGAAAACTGGATAATTAAACAGTTTTTTCGCTTGAAAAACAATTATTGATGCTTAAATTGTGTTTGATGTTGAGCTTTGTGATATTAGTTCTTAAATTGTGAATGCACTGTCACATAATTGCATCCTTTTCTCTTAAGGTTTAGGATATGTCTGCAGGCTGTGTAAGATGGGTGCTAAGCCATGCAGTGAAAACTGTGTGTGGTGGGAGTCCTGTGTATACGCCACCAGCCTTAAGATTTACAATATGCAGCAAAAGATGTAACATCATCGCTGCCTCCTGGAGACGGTCTGCTTTCTCCACTGAAGTACACAGTACAGAACAAACTCCAGCCACACCAAAGAAGAAAAAGCAAGATCCCCGAGCTAATGCCTCGATCAGCAGCATCGGCCGTAAGATCCCTCAGCGTCAGATACAGGTGATAAGTGCAGCTGGTGAGAACCTGGGCGTCATGCACCGTGCAGATGTGATCAGAATGATGGATGAGGAGGGTCTCAAGTTAGTGCTACTCAGTGAGCACAAAGACCCACCAGTCTACAAGCTGATGAGTGGGAAACAGATCCACGAGGAGCAACTAAAAATGCGGGAGAAGAAGAAAGCGAAAGCAGGTATATGGTTACTAGATGCTTTTCTCATTTCTCTCTATCCTACTGCCTTCAACCCAGACATTATGTTGAAGGATGTCTCAGTTCCTAAAATGTATCTGAAGGACAGGGAAGGTGAGGTGGAGGATCTATAATTGAGGATGCTCAGGTGCATCCTTTGCAGAAGTGTTTTCACCTTGAACATATTAACGAGGCATGGCACACAGCCAGTTCTCTCTCCTTGCATTCGTTCTTCGTCCTCGTTGGGGAAATAAAGCTCCAGGAGAGGATGTAAGGAAATGAACTGGGCATTTACAAACTGAGAAAGGAGAAAAGAGGCAGGACCTAGGTCAGTTTAAGGACGGTTCAAGAATTAGAGAGTTATATTACACCAAAGTCATTCCCTTTGCTTGAAATTGTCATAGACTTTAGAAATGCATAACTTTTGGGATGACAGGTTGACTTTCTTCTACAAACAAGCAGCTGTAAGTCCAAAAATAGTTGTATTTTCTCCTCCAGTTCCTGTGCAGGTGAAGGAGCTCAGCTTTTCAGCTGGCATAGCGTCTCATGACCTCACCACAAAGCTGAAGCAGGTGGAGAGCTGGCTGGCAAAGAAACACCATGTGAAGATCACTCTGCGGGCAGTACACCGCGAATCTGCAGTTAACCTGGTGAGGAAGAACACCTATAAACCTGAGCGAATTACTTGATTATGCTTTTATTCAGTAGGGTCTGAGTTGTGACCAATATATAATATAACAAATTTATATATGTCAATTTTCAAATTCACTATTTCATAAAAAAGCAGAGAAATTAGCAAGGCATGCTATTATATGATTAAGATGCTAGATTACAATTATTCACTTGTATTCCTGAACAAAAATATTAGTTTTAGAGAGTAATTGTTTTGCTTGATTAATTTCTGGCTTCTCAGAGAAATCCCCTTTGTCGGTTCAAATACAGTGAGGAGAAAGTACATGTAGCAGTAAACAATAAGCTAATGTATTTTTTAAATCCCTGTTATTGGTTCAGAAATATTTCAATATAAGACAAAAACTATTCTTTCCAGCATATCATATTGAGGGATCTGCTAGTTTTTAGGTGACAGTAGAGTTCACTTAAAAGAGCATTTTCTAAAGAGTTCATCTCAATTTAAAAGTTACCAAAAAAAGCTACATGTATAGAAATCACAGCATAGTCATTCAAAGTCTTGCTTAATTACTTAAAAAAAAAAACCCATTGTACTGCAATTTAAGGCTGTTTATACCTATATATGTGTTGTTTTGCTTCCTTAAAACCTTTTTATGCAGAAAAATCTTTGTGTTTTCTTTCCACAGGATGCCACTCTGGAGCAAATTGTGGAACAAATGGAAGTAATGGTGGGATTTGTCTCCAGGCCAAAAGTGATACGTGATGGTCAAGCAGCCGCGTGCATTCTCCGACCGCCTTCAGCAAAGGAGCTGTCACAAAAAGGAAAGAACAAGGCTGCAGAAGCACAGCCTGCCAACTCCACTTCAGAGGCTGCTCAGAGTGAAACGTCTCCTGTTGGCAGCACGGACACAACAGAAGGGTCCACACAGCACTGATGTGACAGAAATAAAACTTTTTCACAAGAGCAAGTTGGAGTCTGAGCCTACATGCCACAACTTGGTTTGTCAATCAGACTCTGTAGTTTAAAGAGTATATAACCCAGGGCATGGAGGCCCCACGGGATACAAGACCTGGGGCCCAAGGGGTCATGTTACCTTTGGCCGAGTAGACACAAACACAAGCGCAAAATTACTTAACAGAGCCACAAAATGACTGTACAGAAAACTACAAACAACAAAATAACAGTGAAGAAAAAAAACGAGATATAAACGCACAGAATGTCCAAATACACACAATATTTCATGTAGGCAGCCACCAAAAGACAAAATGACTAGAAGTACATGTAAAATAAACACAAGTGACATAAAATGACAATGACATAAAAAAAAAACATCAAAAAGAGACACACAGTGATTCGAAACAGATAAAAAAATAGCTTCAAACACAAGATAACAACAAGGAGGCACACAAAGTTTGTAGCCAAGACATCCAAAACGGCTCCAAAGAGAAAAAACAAGACTTAAAATAGTCAAAATGTCTATGAATTAAACCAAATTAAATGAAATACCTAATACAGTAAGAAACACTTGCAAAAAAAGCAAAATTAAGAGATGCCAACAGAGGGAGAAACAAACCTACATAGACAAAAACAGTGAGAAATGCAACACAAAAGTCAATTATACATAAACTTTTCAATTTCTTGCCATCTTATTTTCTTGCTTCCATGTGAGGGGGAGGGGCCTGTTGTTTCATAATACATCCATGATAAATGGAGGTTTGATTATAAAGTGTGGTGTGAAATGCAGAAGGATCCAGGACATTTTTGAGAGGCTGAAAACTGCAGGTTTTGAATTAAAGCTATACAACGCGGACGGGTCGATCCGCTTAAAGAATAAAATTGGTAAAATTACACAGTAACGTTCATATTATTCCAGATCCAGAATGAATCTGCATCTGGATTAATTTATAATATCTTCTTGAGCAAATCAACATGTCTTCAATGTTTTCTTATTTACATGTTAATGCATTTGTGAAGCTATGACAGGAACTTGAAGTTATTTTTTTTGTAAATCTCTGAGTTCAAAAGTCATTTGAAATTCACAAAAAGTCACTAAAACCATCAACACAACGTGAAGAAATGACTTCATGTCCAAAATGTCTATGTTGAAGTGAGATAAGCTGAAATCAAACTGATGTCTAGTTTTACTTTCATGTAATACCTGTTTGTACCACAAGGTAGTGCAGTAAGTCAACGTTGCTTTTATTTAACCAAGTAATGGTTATTTTATGTTTGAGCAATGGCAGCACGCAGAGAGTGTTTGTTGTCAGATGGGAGTAGTGTTAAAAATATGTGATGTAACGGTCTGTGTTAACATGACACAGGCTCAGTGTCATGTTATTGAAAAGTGTCCACTGAAACCACTGCCTGTGCTTTTCATGCTGTATTTTTAACCTTTGAGGAGCTTTTTTTTTACGCTTCTTCTGCTCCCTTCCCTATTCTGGTCCGCTTGTAGACCAGTCAGCATTCGACTGACACATAGGTCATCCGCATCCAGCGGCACACAGCTGGGATTTTGGAGGACTTCAGTGGAGTACACTTTTAGTTACATTTGCAGAGGGTAATTAGAAAAAGTACCTATAAAGTCTTTTTAAAAAATCAGCTAGTCACCTAACATTTGTAGTTATTGCTGAAATAATTATATATATAAAACAAAGACCTCCATCATGGCTGCTCCTTGTCAGACACTCTACAAGTCTTCAGTGAAGTCATGAAGAACATAATCCTTTTAAAAGAGAGAAAAAAAATTATGTGGAAGTCGTTGACACGGTGTACATCAGGTGACTACAAAGCTCCAGCAAATAAATATATCCTTTCACTGAACACAAGTTTCATCCACCCATCTTTACCCAGATTTGAGGTCAGCTTGGTCTCTCAGGATGTAGTGTACATAAAGTTTTCTAAGATGTTCACAGCTCCGATAGAAACATACTACATGGAAATACCAGACTTATAAACTGATGAATCTGTCAAAGTTAAAGAGGTGTAAATTTTATTTACTTTTTTTCCCCTTTTCCACATTTAAACAACTTATACCTGCCTAATGATGAGCATGATGAGGGAGCTAAGTTTTCACATCTCCTTAAAGGAAGTGACCTTTTTAATCAAGATAGAACATATTCTTATCAAAAGCTGCTTTAACAAAGAGGAGCACACCAAACCAGAACCAGTGTCTATCTCTCTCAGCTTTATTCAAGATTGTTTTTGGTAAAAAATAAAAGTAAATTTGGCATACAGATACATTCACTCGTCACGGATAAATGTGTTTGTTTGACTTAAATGTCAGTGCAACACTTTTATCAACACTTATCTCTAACTGCAGAGATACTGTCATGGAACTTTTCTCTAACTAGAATCATACATTTCCTATACATTAAAAAAAAAAAACTGAAATCATGAAATCAAAAAGCGAGAGAACTTAAAAACCTCCTTAAGGCCCAAAAAATAAAATCTTTCCTAGATTGTGTTAGAAAAAAACAAACAAACAAAAAGCAGCTCAACTAGCATGCAAGAGCAACATTTGTCAATAAGCCTCGAGAACTTTGTAGGAGGAGAAAGGTTTAACAAAGTGATAGTCCAGGTTGCCGCAGTGGGGGCACTGCTGGACGTTGCTGTACTCGGAGAAATACTGCATCCCGACTCGAACGTCCACCACCGGTTTCCCGCAGTGCTTACAGTTGAGACGGGCCTGAGGACATACAGGACACAGGTCAGCAAACAAGAGGCTCAACTGAGGCTGCAAAAAGGCAAGATATCAGCATGGAGGTTCCCTCGTGACTCCCTGAGACGTAAGTGTAACAAAATCATGTTAATTCAAGGGTCCATGCAGCTTTAAATGGGATCCTGTGTTTTTTGGGGTTTTTTTGGCGGGGGGGGGGGGGGGGGGATAGCAAAGGG
>VUQG01036813.1:94834-107665 GCA_015106755.1 Etia nguti
ATCAATTTCTCTTTATATAAGGAAAACACAGTTTGAAAACACTTTAAAGGAGCAGGAATGTATAATTGAGCATCATGATGTACTAATAATTTATTTATAACCACTGAGAATATACATTTTTCATGATTAGCGGCAGTCCTGTTGTCGTACTCTGCAGTAGCCTTAACAAGGCGGTGACCCTGAGATCTCAGTGCGCTGCCACTTAGAAAAAAACATGCAAATAGACAAAGCAAATACAAATGAAGAATTTATTCTCATCAGCTTGAAAACATAGTATCATCAAATACAGAGAACACAACAAGATGATTCACAGATCAGTTTAATTTCCTTTAAAGGTTTAAATATGTTTTTTAGTTTTAACGTTCTGATTGTGTGACGTATTATGACTTTCTTAAATTTGTTTGCTCACTTTCGAGTTTGACTGCCCAAGTCAGAAGCTTAATCACAATAAGGTTCGTGTAACACTTATAGGTTTTCATTCAATTTGCACCACTGAATAAAAATCAGATAGAGAATGGGTGAGGTTAGAAGCCTCTGTTATAAATTTTTCCTTATTCTCCTTGCTCCATGTACAGTACACGGGCTGTACATCCTCACCAAATCTGATGTCATTCCCCCCTTTCTCAACTCTCCTGTCGCTATACATTAAAGGCAAAATAAGCTTATAAAACAAATCTTAGAAAAAGACCTTGCGAGGTCCTCTACTTCCGCTATTTCTATCTTCTGTCTATCTTCTAGCCAGGTGTTGTAAATACACTTGATTAATTGATGGTTAGCAACCGTGACGACCACTGAAAAAGCAGAAGTTCTGACAGATTGCTGTTCAAAAGCATTCAAGTGTTTTTTGAATGCTTCAAAATCAGACTGCTCAATGCTGAGAGAAATTTCAGAAAACTCAAATAATACATCTCAGACTCTTACATGCATGAATATTTACCTCCACAAATTAAGCACAGGCCTCATTCCATGCAGTTAAAACCATGTCTGACCTTGAAGGTGGCACGGGACATCGTACTCAATCTCATCATGGCGCGAAGGGCTGAGGAACAGCGTCCCATCCACCAAAGGAAACTGCTCAAATACAGGCAGCGCCCGGTGGCACAGTGCACAGTTGACCACGTTTCTCTGGCTCGCACTGAGAGCTGACAGGATGAACCTATAGGGTGGCGACACAGTACAAAAAACCCATCATCAAATCACTTGCACTGAAAGTTCAGGCAGAGACGGGCATTCTATTCTATGTAGGATATCAGCAGAAATGATTGTGGCATTGAATCTCATGACCTAAATCAACAATCATTTCTTTGTTTTAATCAGTGCATGCAGTCAAAATTCTGCTAAAAACAGTGATGAGCCACTCTGTTTACAGGATGTAGAGAATTGTAATAGAGGAAGTATATCTGAGGAAAGAAAACCATATCATAGATCCATTTTAAGAAGCTTTTTTTCTTAATATAAATGATGAACTGTGCAAAAGTCTCTGGCCACCACTCATTTCTTTATATTTTGTTAGGAATATGGGAAATACACAAAGTGATTTAGTGAAAGATGTGCAAACATAAATATGTTTCAGCCTTTTTTCTGTGTTTTCCTTCCCTAAGAATGGCTTTTTAACAGCCACCCTTCCTTTGAGATCATTTCAGATATGCACTTTTTTAGGACATTCACTTCTTTTTTTGGCCTCCACTTGTCCATTTTCCTCAATATTTTTAAGCACACACTTCACACCATGCTGTGATATGCCGAGTTTTCGGCTAATAGCTGTTTGGGAATCCCCTTGTTTGTTTTTCAAAAGTAATACTTTATGCCTATCAAGCTGCACTACCTTTAGAATTTTTTATAGATTCAAATAAATAAATTGGAACAAATCATGCATGCATTTTTATAACAGTCTGCTAGTAACAAAGATATAATTTAAAAATTTTGCGTTTCCTAAGTCATCTGTTGTGTGCAGACACAACTGGGTCATTGGGCTAGATGCCTATTTTAAATCTGAACAAGTCATAGTTCAGTACTAAGCTTAATGTACAAACAAACAAAAACCTTTCTCTGAAAATGATTAGGTACAATGACTGGACTGAAAGTCAGTAAAAAATCAGCCAGTGTCCAAAGAAAAACTTTGAAAGAGAAGAAGAAGCAACGACTGCTCATGACCACCTTACAAATTACAAGAAAGTCTGGCTCCTTGGAAGCAAAACATAAAGAAATGAGAGGTGGCTCAAGACTTTTGCACAGTACTGCGTGTATATTTACACACGAATGAGTGCTGTGCAAATGCTGTAATTTTATTGCAACTTTAACCGCTATGTGCGACGTTATAACTGCAAAATTCTGCAGTTACATTATATTAAAACCACATGTGCCACAAGCAGGTGTGAATGTGACGACCTGCTCTGTGTGCAGCCTGCTCGTTCTTCACCTGTAGTAAACACATGAATGTAGGACCTGACCTGTCTGACAGTGAATCACGTGCATTGCATGGGCACATCTGGTAGGTTTAAAAGAGTTTTATTAAGCATTTTGATTAAAAAACATATGTTTAAAGTTTTAAGATTTGCATGCAAAATAAACATTTCAGATTTATCACTTTCACCGTGTGTTCACCGTGTCACAAGTTTAATGTTTAAGAAATGTTGTAAGAAATAGTTTCATTATTGTGCCATTTTTTAAGCCTTAGAAACTTCATTTCCCAAAAGCCCTACCTGCGCAGCTCCTCTCCCTGGCCTGCCTGGGCATCATCTTCCATGCGGACGTGGTAGGTGTTGAGCTTGTGGCGCGGGATGTGGGTGAGGAGTTCCGAGAGGTCCAGCCTCCTCAGGAACTGCACCGGGTGAGGGTGGCTACCATCACCCATACTGCCAGAGGTGAGCCGGTGGTGAAGCGGGAGGGTAAAGGATAGCTGTAGCGGCAGGACAGACCCTGCATCTAAGTGAGGAGCACCAGCTGCACCGCCGGAGGCTCCCAGGGAGCAGCCTCCACTCCGACCGAGAGATCCCCCAACCAGCAGGTGTTTCCTCTGTGCGTCCATGTGGACGGCTGATTTGAAGAACTCTCCCAGCTGACGGGAACCCCGCATACCTGTTCCCCCACCTGCCGATCCGACAGCAGCAGTGGGGGAGAAGGTGAAGCCAGTAGGAGGAGACTGTCCCGGGGAGTCACATGGAGATTTCTGAGGAGGCCCCAAAGGTAAAGGCCCTCCTATTGCATATCCTCCTCCTCCTGCTGCTGCTCCTCCACCTCTCTCTGTGGAGTTCTGTCGGTCCACTGATTGTCTACGAGGCATCTCCTGACTAGAGGCCCTATTAGCTAGTTTGGCTCCTCCTACAGCTCCTCCAAGTGGTTTGCTTTTCTTGGGCTCCTCAAAAAACCCATCCCCGGACCCTGAAGCCCCTCCGCTGGCTCCAGTCCTGCCTGAGCTCCTTTCCGACGACTTCTTCTTACGCTCGTCCTGCATGCGTTTCACCTGGTACCAGTCGGTGTCCTTCTTCAGGTGACCCTGGCCACAGCGGCAGGAGCAGAACCTGAAGGCCAGGTCGTAGCCTTTCTTGGTCCACATGTTTTGTCTGCATTGCTTCTCATTCCAGGACCGCGCACGGCCAATGCAGTTGAACTGGACAAGGATGGAGCTCTCCCACTCGTAGAAACACTGTAGATGCATCCAGTTGCCATAAGGGCAGAGCTCGCTGTTGCAAACAACCCTCTGGCAGTCGTCCTTCTCCAGGTCAATGGCACGGCTCAGGCTGCAGCCGAGGGGAGTTGCACACTGGACCTCTGAATGAGAAGAAAGGAGGGAAAAGAATTTATTTATAGCTCCAAAAAGCTGTGTACAATGTAGATGAAACCAGACTGCAATGATTTGCAAATCTCGTAAACCCATATCTTATTCACAACAGAGCATACAAAACATATCAAAGGTTTAAACTGAGACAACAAAGGGTGGGGAAAGTAAGCAATACCAAAGAGAAACCACTGGAGGAACACAACAGGTCAGTAACAAGACTGGGTATAAAAAGAGCATCTTTGAGAGTTTCTCAGAAGTAAAAGATGGACAGATGTTCACCACTCTGCAAATAAGTGTGTCTACTGTGTCTGGAACAGTTTCAGAATGTTCCTCAACATAAAATTGTGACCCCTTGAATATCTCATAATGTACAGTACAGAGTATTTTCAAAAGATACAGAGAATTTGTAGAAATCGCTGTGTGCAAGAGACAAGGCCGGAAATCGATATCTGATGACCGTAGTCTTCGCTAAAAACAAGCATGTTTCCGCATTTGCTCAGGAACTACCCCAGAAATCATTATTCAAGAATACAGTTCATCATGCTATCCACATATACATAAAATAAAATAAAAATAATAATATGAAGATTGGAAATAGCTAAAGTTAAAGATAAATGAATAAATGTAATAATAAACACACTGAACTAAAAACAGGATGAAAATATATGTGTAGGCATTATTTATATTATAGAATGCGACATAATATTTTTGCTCTTTTAATTTCCTCCTTATTTACCTTCGCTTTGACTCTCCAGCTTATTTGGTGTGCCTTTTAATTTTTCAAATAATTCAATTGTTTTAGTTTGGCACCTTTTGTCGTCCAGAGAAAATTCTAATTACCAGTTAGCCATTAAACTTCAGTATTGTTTAATCCAGGGGCAACGTTTACTATTCATTTACTGCACAAGAGCCTAAGAGGAAGTCTTCAAATTATGTAAACAAAATAACAGCAAACCCTAGAAGCTAATTTTACCTTCATAAACTGCACATATGATGGTTTCAGCTTCTCCAAAGACAAAAGCTGTTGCTTTTTCAGTGTCTCGAATATTTAGAAACTGAAGAGTTTTGTGGGGTTTTCTTTCACACAAACTGAATACACCACTTTGGGATTTTTATTATTATTTTTGTATTTTATTACAATCAATCATTACATGCAGGTGAAATACTAAAGGCAACAATTTATTCATGTCTTCAGCACAAAAGCATTTTGGGTGACAATTTCCCTCCGATTCTCCATCCTAAGCTTCATCGCAAACACAACACAACATGGGGTGAAAATGTTAAACGGGTGCTTTCGGTGTCCTTGCTGCCTCATCTGCATCTATTTATGAAATTCAAGTAGGCCATCCTGTGAGCAGCTCTATTCAAAGGATGCCAATTCTCAAATCTGGATGTGAATCAAACAAAATGTGGCCACACAGTCTCTATGACAGGAGTAGCTCATGATAATACACTGTGGGTGTGCGTGGGGGGGGAGTAGTTTCCTCCTTCCTTTTCCGGTACAATTGCAGGGCTTTCTTCTTCTTCTTCTTCTTCTTCTTCACTTTCTAACTCACCACACACTAGAGAACAATCCACTTTTATCACTCTGGTGTCTACAAGTGTGTTCAGGCTTCAGCATCTGCAGGAAAAGAGCTTTGCAGAGATTTTGTAACTTCCAGTTAAAGGCTTCTCTCATGCCATAAACTTAGTCCTAGACTATAAACTTATTTCAGTGAAGGTCTTCAATGAATTTTCTTTTTTTAGTGCAGGAACAGGCTTAATCCACATCTGGAGAAACCTGCTGCAAATGACAGATGATAGCAAAAATGTAATTTTTTGCTAAAAAGTCCAAACTCCTTTCCCTTTTAAAACAGTCAAAAGCAGGGCTTTACTTAGTCTTATAACACTGTAAGAACAATGTGTTGTCACTGGATGTATAATGCTGCACTAGCAATACCTGACAGTTAAGATGAGGTTTGCTGTGAAGTGGTTTCCAGTCTCAAGCTTTGTTTAATCTGTACAGTTTGTATGAGTGCACGCACCCCCAGCAGCTCCATGTCCGTGTGGGCTGCATTTGAACTTGAGTGCGCACACAAGCGGTGAGCTGTCAGTATTACCCTGGAGGAGGAAGGCCACAACCGAAAAACTGTTGTGGACAAGGTGCCCGTCAGGAAAAGACAGCTGAGGCCTGCGAAAGAGCCCGCGATCATTGACGTGCACGTGCAGACAAAGAAATAAAAGAAGGGTCGCGCTGTGTCGTTCACACCTCTTGTGGCCACTTTTGACGGCACTCCACGTCACATTCACGGGCGATAATCCCTTTTATTCCTAGAGGAGTTCCGAGGAGCCGAACTCCATTCATAAATTTCACGATTTCGTTTCTCTCCCATCATCCACCTCTGAAGCCAATAAAAAACTACGACCACAATCGACTTAAGAAACACCAACAACAGCCGCTGTCAAGTTCGCCTTAAATCCGACACATTAAGCAACACCTACTACTTCAGCAATATTTCAACTGCTTTGTCTGCTGCTCGGCAATCGTCCTGTGCCCGCACAAACCCCGATGACCTTTAAAAAATAATAAAAGAAATCAGTTTCCCAACCACGATTTAAGCGCAGTTGAGCAATAGCTACTCCAACAGCTACAATTATGCAAGGCCTGAAATCGTGCTCGACAAATGTGGCCCATGTTTGCCACTATTCACGGAACCGTAATGCCGCACATTTTAAACGAAGTTTGGGCTTGAGGTGTAAGGAACAAGTGGATAGGGGGGTCGAGACATTTGCACCGTTGCAGTGGACGTATGTCACAGTCGTGCAGACAGACAGACAGACAGGGCTTCCCCCCCTGGCAGGAAGGCAGCATCACCAAACTTCACTACATCTGCGTCCGTTTCCTCTCTTACCACTTGAGCGCTCGCTCCTGGGTGCAGCCGCCGCGGCCGCGCCTCCTGTTGCCGCCGCACAGGCTCCATTTTCCTGCTCATCTCCGCTACTGTTCGTGCGTTTGCTTTTCTTTCCCTTGCTGCTCTTCTGGTTGGGCATTTTACAGGATTCGGGTGTCAAGTGTTATTTTCGACCTCTATCAACGGCTCCTGTCAGCGCTGTCTGACATTTCTGTGGACTCCATTTCTGCAGTGGACCCTTGCAGTGCTTTGTTTTTAATGCGGGCTTTTCTCTTTGTGGTGATGCTTTTGGGCCTCTTCTTGCACGGCGGGTTGAATTTAGTGCAGCAGGTCTAAGAAATAAGCTGGTATAACCTTTAGGAGCGAAGGCGTGTCCGTCTCTTGTTTTGATTCCTGCTCTGCTGTTCTCTTCCACCCCCTGACGTCACTGGACCCCGCCCCCTAGTGTTGGCTGTCAGCGATTTAGGCTGCGTTCGCGTCCCGTGGGAAAGCTCGGAATTTGCTGCTTCTAAAGGCATCTTTCGGTTTTTAGTCAGGGATATCAGATTCAGAGGGAAAGACGGTATGTCCCATACATACAAAGTTCACAGAAAGGTATCCTGTGAACTTACAGAGTTCACAGAAAGGCCTTAGCAAAACAAAGCCTTACAAGTTACTTCAACTTTACACCATATGATATTATTATAAAATATCTTTTTTAATTTATACTTATTTCACTGTATTGTATTTATTTTAATTAAAGATATATTTTTATTTCATTAAGCTATAGTTTTATGTCACATTTTATACTATTGACTTATGTACTCTACCATTCAACTTTCTAAAGCCATTTGTTATATACTTGTTATTGTTAACTCAATTTTTCCCTAATTATCCTATCTTATCTTATTTAGCCTTTATTTATTCTTAAACACTAAATAATGTATCTTCTTTCATATATTTCTTAAAGGCAAAAGCCTGAATCTGTCCATTTCATGGTTATGGTGAATTTCACTAAAATAAGTAAAATAAATAAATAAATAAATAAATAAATAGTTTAAATGTACCATACAGCCCACCTTTCCAGTGTGAAACCAAATGCATAGAAAAGAACTCTACAAAATACAAATTAGCTGCAGTTTTTCAGAATTTGAATGAATTGGTGGGCCAGATTTACATTTGCAAAGAACTGTGCTTCAGTTCGACACATGTGGCTGAGTAGTTTAAAAATTAATCAGATTCTTTACTGACTGTGATAGCATTAGTAAGTTAATTGTGTTATTTCTACGCTAGGAGAATGCTAGAATTTGTTACTTGTCAGTACCTTTGTTATAACTCATTATAAAAGTAATTTTATTTGTCTACAGTACTGGTATGACAGTGTTCCAGCTTCATCACCCATCCTCAAAATTTCCCCACTTAATGCTTCATTTAAAAAAAATAATTATGCCAACTCAAGATTACAGTTTATGGGAAAGTTCATTCTCCAAGTTGCTGTTGAAGTGTTCACAACAATAGTAACTATCAGTGCTATCAATAGCATTGTAAATGTGTACTTATCTCCATGGATAAGCGTAAGTGGTTATCATTAAAACACACACACACACACACACACACATTACACAGCCTCTGGTTAACTATTGAAATGAAGCGGCAGCCTCAGTTGGCACTAAAGTGAACAGTAGAAGAAGATGGGAAGTAATCAGCACCACATACATGTGGGGAAGTATCACTCAGGATACCAATTATTTCATAAGTCTGGATGATTTCTCATTAAGACTGATGTGCAGCTTCACAGCAAAACAGTAAATGTGTAACTCGCTGAATTTGTATACCAATATAAGTAATTAAAGCAGATAATTTACAACCAGGATAAATGAAAAGATTGATTGAAATGAAGTGAGAATACGTTATTAGCGGGAACCAGACTCCATTCATAAATCAGAAAATTTAAGGACCTTGCCTGTAGGGTACTGCTCAAAGCTGGTAAAACCTGACTGAATATGATTTATGAAACAGCCACCATGCTATAATTCAGCTTACAGTCAACACCCCAAGCAACAAATGTTTTCAGAATGATGTTAATAAGTCTGCCATTACCACAATATTCTCACACCACGCCATAGTGGCCCATAAACCATTACACAATCTTATATTACAGTGCAGTAGAGTGCTTAGACGAGTATCTTCCCCAGTTTTAACATCTAGAGTCATAAAACACACACACAAGGAGACAAACAACAAAGAAGTTTCAAGGCTTCGCATGTAAAGATTTTATTCCTTGGAATGTATTCCACAGTAACAGAAACCTCTTTTAGGAATGTGTTATTGCCAATACAAAACACAGTAATGACGCACTTGAACACATCACACAGACGTCCCACTTGTTCACAGAAATGGCTCGAGGTATTGTCTCGGCAGTGATCATTACTTTCTCCTTCCTGCCAAACATTCGCTTGTAATTTGCATTTGTGCTTCGAAAGTCACCTGAAACTCATGCCTGAGCAACAGCAGGATGGCAAGCAGCACGTTTCTGTGATCAGGTTACAGTTTAGTTTCATTCATAATCAAGTTGGATCCATTTGTGCAGTAGATACTGAGAAAGAAAAAACAACGCACATTTCAAGTCAAGCTTAAACAAATACACCTGAATGTAAAATATTTAACAAGGCTGACACAACAGCAGTGAACGTGACATGGGTCTTACAAAACTAGCAGACCAGGTGTCGTTTCACAAGGCTGATAACCAGCTTCTTATCGTGAGAAGCAAAAAAATGTGAATGATAACATGACGGAGGCCTAATTTTAAATCAGAAAAAAAAGATATGATTTTATTAAAGAGGTGGCAGCTACAAGATGTTACACATTCAAACAGCTTCAAGATCTTCCCAATGTATGGAGGCCCAAAGCGCTCAAAACTATATTAATTTACGTTAAATGACTTAACTAAGATAAATTGTGGAAATCAGCCTTTACTGTTTAAAACTTTCCTTATGAATATAAAAATTTGACTCACCCTGCTTTATTACATGAAATTTTAATAAGCAATAATAAGCAGATTAATTGTTTTAATATGTAAATTTTAGCTTACAAAGGAATTTATCTGTAATGATTTGCAAATGTAATTTTTCATGGCTGTGTCTTGCCTGTCCATCGATACCTACAGGAAAGAGTGATGCAAAAATATTGTGAAGAATATTTTCCTAAATTTTCAGTCAGAATAAACTCTCTTCTTAGTAGAAGGAAGCGGGCCAGTTTACAACCAGACGTGTCTTGCCCTTGCTCCAAATCAAAATGAATAGGAAGTACCATTTGATTAATATTTCATGCTGATTTTAAACATCTGGTTTTTGTTGCTTGTTTTTTTTTTGTTTTTTTTTGTTTTAAATCAACCATATCAATAGTTATTGTCAAGAAATTACTTAATTCACAATTTAGTTTTTGTATTCATTTGAACTGATTTGGACCTCCATAGAAGCCGAGAATGGCTGCTGCTGCTGCTTTTTCAGAAAAACTGATAACAAAAACAGCTAAAACAGAATAAATCACCTACAAGTGCTGAATTTTGATATAAGAGTGGTCATGCCTGGTCTGCTAAGTTTTGTTTGACCTACAGTACAAAACAGTGCTAAAATTAAAGAAACTAACAAAACTGCAAATGCACATCTTGTATCTGTAATTTAAGCCACAGCATGATAGTTAAACAGATTTTGGTTGCTTTATTTTGGTCCTGAGTCACCTTTAGCATTTGGCACCGATCACCCTGTAATTATACACTAATAAAAACTGCACAAAAAATACATTCGCCATTTGCTCATCAGCTATTTCTACGAAAAGGCAATTTTTGGAGTTTGTTTAGCAGAGAAATTTCACTAATGACTACGTATAAAAAGATTGAATAGAAACACCTTTAGCACATCGCAGTACAAAAAAAAAAAGTCTTTTTTTTTTTTGTTTAATGCACTTGAGCTGTCATTTAGTTTCTATCACGGAGATGTTCTTGAATTTCCAAAAGCCCTGGTCAAATAAGAGGTAGTAGACATGTCTTGTGTAAACAATTACTGGAACGGCCGTTTGGTGGCACAGTTGGAGAGCACACACTACCCTTTGTCTCAGAGCTCAAGATTTTAAAGCAGAAACACTCACCAAGTAATGAGGTCGTAACTCCCACTACCAAAGGGAGGATTAGCCCAGTGCAGCTTGGTATCAGTCACAAACAATTAGAGAGAGCAAATGAAAAGTGTACAGTAGTTTGCTAAAGCTGCTAAATCTAGTGAGCATGATGTCCTGTCGGTCATCTAGGGTCATGATAATAAACTCTAGAGAGGCAAGTGAATGCATTAGCACAAAGTATTATATTCCTGATCTGTGGTCAAAATCATTACCTAATTTGTCACATTGAAAGCAAAAAAAAAATGAAAAAAAAAATCCTATGCAAACATGCCAGCTGAGTCTTTCAGTGTACTGTTAGGTCAAATCCGATTGGTTATTGCAGTTCAGTTCAAATACTGAGCTTTGTGAAGGAAAGACCCACAGCTGCTAGAAGGCTGTCCTATCCCAAAACCAGCTTCTCATTCTTGGAGCAGGATGACGTCCACGTTGTCGTGGACGCCCTGCAGAAGCAGCTCCCCCTGGAAGTCGATCACCTTCTTCTTCTTGGCGGCCTTCAGGGTGCCCACCAGCGCTTCGAAGATGTTGGCACAACGGTCGTCATTAAACAAGACCCCAAACTTTACGCTAATTTTACCGTCAGCATCTGAAATAAGAGATTTATTTATTACAGCTTCGGGCACACAATTAAAATGACTGTTGTAGTGATTTCGATTTCGATTTAGTGAAATCTAAATTCAATTTCAAAATAAAATGAAAGCAGGTAAAGTGTGTATAACCCAATTCTTGTTTTTAAAAGTCATTAAAGATGACTCCCATTAAAGTACCAAATCACTTCAATCAATCCCACAATTACAGACATTCATTCCTATTATGTGTATGTAAACTCCTACCACAACTGTACTTGTAAAATAACTAATGGACACACCTGCATTAACTCAGAGTGGTTTGGTCCACTGCTGTGTTTATAGAGGCCACCCTCCACAAACATGGCAGTGCCACCCCGTTTCCAAAAACCCTTGACACACCCCTGCTGCCAATGGCATAACTCTGAGTTTATTTATGTTTCCTGCTTTAGAAGTGGTCAGAACCACAAATAAACACTGGGTGACTGCATGATTGTTGTTTATTAAAGCTCATGGGATAATATATCAAAGTACTTCAAGGCCAACCATGTCATTCAGCAATATACAATGACAGTTTTGACTTACTTTTACTGCCGAGTCGCTGGATCTCCTGAACCAGCAAATCAATTTCATGGGAGACATTCATTGTTGCTGCAGGCGAAACAAAAATCAAGAGACAAACATTAATGCAAATAGTTGTGTTAGCTTTAAATCTGACGTCACTGTTTTGAGTGCACTGGACATGAAGTTAAACAATTATGTATTTTTCGGACTATAAGGCGCAATTAAAATCCTTTAATTTTCTCACAAATCGACAGTGTGCCTTATGTATGAATTCTGGTTGTGCTTACTGACCTCGAACCGATTTTATGTGGTACGCGGTGCTCAAAAATCTGTCAAAAAATGTTTGAGTACGACTTTGGTAAACTATGAAGCCGCACCGCTTGATGGATTGTTGGAGCATTACGGCTACCGTAGTCAGGAGCCTCGCGGAGTGATCTGGGTCCAAAACTCCGTCCGCTCAGGTCCCAAAGTCCAAGGAACACTGCAGCATTACTGAGAGTTAAAACTGTCTAATTTCTTTCATCTTTAATAAAATGATCAGCGTTGCTGCTTTACCAGGTGTAACAATTAAGTTTAACATTCAGGCATCCATGAAAACAGAATTTATTAAATTTAACGGAGTTAGAAGTTAGCAGGAAGTTAGCTCGCTAGTTTCCACCTAAACATGATATACCATGTTCTGACTGAGAGATTCTGAAAAAATTAAAAACGTCCAGCTCTGCTATCACTTCCAACATAAATGAAGACAGAAAACTAAACAGCAGTGACTTTTGTAGGGTTACTGAAGTTGGGCTAGCTGGTATATAATGATGTGCTACAAGATCGCTAGCGACACAGCTATGTTAGCATAACATAAACACAGTGAAGCTGGAGGATGAAC
>VUQG01036815.1:0-11143 GCA_015106755.1 Etia nguti
CTCTTAATTTGTCACACAGATACACACACACACACACACAAACGCGCACACCCGCACATTAAACCTACCAGTTCATTGTTTAGTTGTCGGAAGGTCTTATGATTTTAGGTTTGCACAGGGTAGCAGGCAAACCAGTCTTCGGGCAACTCGCCAGATCATCAAAAACAAGGCGTTTTCTAATACCCTCGTACGCAGTGTTGAGTGTGTCCCTCTTGATCGCGTCATCAATCTGGCTAAACAGACGCGACAAACCTCTCCAGTCGCACCACTGTATAAAAAACAAGTCCTTAAACCATCTTGAGCGCTCTTCGAGGTTTAGAGGGTAAGGATTTAACCTCCAGTTTTCAAGCCCTCTGGCAGCAATAAGACTATCCCGGTCATCACATACACTGAGAAAAATAAAGTCGTCAGGGAGGCGATTGAAACGATCAGCCTCAACCCTGTAAAGCTCAGGGCCTGATGGGCTGTTCCACTGGGAAACATACAGCAGCTCTGGGAAGCCCACATTGTCCAGGTCCGCACACACTACGGTGCGGAAGAGCTTCCAGTTTTTAGTAGACATGACTCGGGGTTCCCCCCAAAACAAACCCTCTCCACAATCTACACTAAGCGCAACCATCCCATCGCTATATTTAATGGCATACACATACCCTTCGGTGCCTCGATATTCTAACTTAAATACTGTCCCATCCACGGCGTTTTCACAGCGTTGCTTTTTACGTTGAGGACCCCGACCGCATACTCCTGTAGACATACCTAGAGCGGCTGTGGCATGGGCGATGTCCTGGCTGGGTGTCATGGTTGATACCGATGTCATCCTGAGCTCCTTAGGTCGATGCGTCGGGGATCCTTAGCACAATGTGTCGGTGCTCCTTAGGTCGTGGTGGTGATGCTCTAAGAATGTGAAAGGATCACTTTTATACCTATACAACCTAGACCATCCTGCTAGGTGGAGTCGTTACCGCCCAGAGGGGGTGTTTCCGCACATGAACACGCATAAGCGGTACCACCCCTGAACGCGCATGCGCACACGCACGAAACCTGTCAAACCGCCTTGGGTGACTGCCCTTTTGTTTATAGCGCCATTATGGCGACGCTATGACGTCACACTGGCGCCACTATGGCGGCATTTTCGCGCCATTTTGGCCGCCATTTTGAAGTGGTGCCACCTTATTACTACTAACAATCTATACATGTAACAGTAAACAAGCAATTAAAAGGTCTACTTTATTAAATACTTTAAAAGCTATAAAATTGTCAGACAGTATGAGGAAGACAGGATAGGCACAAGTTTCCTCACAATAATGAAATGCTGGCTCCTAAAGGGTAAAAATAACTTAAAACATCTACCAAACTGAAACTCAAGCAGAATGTTTTCTATGACCTGCCTCTGCAACAGAAAACTATGCTTCAAGCTGTCTTACAAAGATTAAAAGGCCAAACAGTGCCGCTTACACGAGGCAATCACACAACAGATCAACTAATTACCTGCACAAGTGCTTATAAAGGGGAAAACACAGCCACGCCTACTAGGTGCGGTTCCCAGACTGAGGCCTCACCTCTCACATACACACAGACTACCAGTCAAAAGTTTGGACACACCTTCTCATTCAATGTTTTTTCTTTATTTTTACTACTTTCTACACTGCAGTCACCTGAGATGGTTTCACTTCACAGCTGTGACTTGTCAGGGTTCATTTGTGGAATTTCTTGGCTTCTTAATGGGGTTGGGACCATCAGTTATGCTGTGCAGAAGTCAGGTTGGTACACAGCTGACAGCTCTATCTGACAACTGTTAGATTTCATATTATGGCAAGAAGCAATCAGCTAAGTAAAGAGAAACAACAGTCCATCATCACTTTAGAACTGAAGGTCAGTCGGTCAGAAGTATAACAGAGACACAGACTTGACACTGAACAAAGGGAACATAGAGCAGAGAGACAGGAGTGACATAAGACACGACTGACTTGGGAACAAGATAATAAACATGAAGACTGAACTAAACCTAAGAATTAGAATTTAAAGAGCAGAGAAGAACTTGAGCACTAGAAATACAAAGCAGAAACCAAAATACTAGAAGTCATTTACCATGATGAAATCACAAAGCAATAATAATAATAATAATAATACAAAATCAGTGTCTTTGTGCGATGCAGAAAAGGTAAATTGACGGTTTTTACATGCATGGTTCCCCACCATGAACCACGGAGGAGGAGGTGTGATGGTGCTTTGATGGTGACACTGCTCTCCATCATGGACGTCCATCACACTCCACACCGCTGAGGCAGCAGAGCTCCTCGTCCCTCAGACTGATTCAACCTGGCTGCCATGAAGAACCCTTCAGGAAGTCCTTCCTACTGTTGTCTATAAATCTGGATGATGACTC
This sequence comes from Etia nguti, assembly GCA_015106755.1. Taxonomy (NCBI): domain Eukaryota; kingdom Metazoa; phylum Chordata; class Actinopteri; order Cichliformes; family Cichlidae; genus Etia; species Etia nguti. The sequence goes on from VUQG01036815.1 coordinate 2,387, forward strand.
TTCAGTCTGTCACAGGTGAACTCACCTGTCAGCCACACGAGCCCAAACAGGCAGCTGTGTTTATAGTGTACATATTATTTATTAATGCAGTCTGCACTTATCTCTTACACAGTGTCAGTCTGACGTTTACTGTTTTTAACCAACTTCATTTTCACTTTACTGTAAATATAAAAGTTCCTGCACTATCTCACAGTATAAGACACTTACCTGTGGCACTTTCATTTAATGTGTCTATTGTAGTCTGAACTATTTTTACTCTTTATCGTGCTGCTGTTGGATCTGTCTGGTTAAACTGCAGGGTTCTGTTAAAGACACACAGACCTGGATGACCTCTAATTTCCTTTCATGATTTGTTCCTGTTAAAAGGTAGTTTTTCCTTCCCATAGTCACCAAGTGTTTGTTCATAGGGGGCCGTCCATGCATGCTGAGGAGTATGAGAACAACCTCGGTGATGTCACCACTGAGCTGATGGATCCTCTCAATGATTTGAAAGTTTAAAAACAGTCCTCTCTCTGATCTTTGAGTTTCTCAATCAAAACCTGATCTGTTCACTTATCCATCAGTAGGTTCTCTAATTCATTTGAGGTGAATTAATGAATGAAAGTGTGGAAACATGAATCAGACTGCCTTATAAACTCAAAAAGGCTACTTTACTGCTGTATTCTTAATACAACAATATGCAATAAATATAGAAACTAGAAAAGTACAACAGAAACACAGAACACACTCACGCTGTGTGAGAGATCACACAGCGTGAGTGTGAAGCATGAAATGGTGAAGAACAACAGGAGACACGGACAATAAAAACACAGCAGGAGAGAATCAGGACTAACACAAACACAAAGTGCACGAGACCAGAGACACTCACAGTAACACAGGAAACATAACAACTGACACAGAGACAGAGACTGACCTCACACAGGTACCCAAACAGAGACACCCGACTGACTTCATAACAGTGACACCAAAGGACAAAACTCACAGAGGGGACCAGGAGAACAAATAAACCAGAAGTCATCTTTAATAAACTCAGAGACACAAATCATGGTAACAGAAACCACCAACGGAAACATTTCTCAGAACCAAAAAACACGATGAAGTGACAAAAACTCAAAACACTGAAGCTACGACCCCGACAAACAGAGCCGAGCTGAAGGAGAAACACCATCAGGACGCTACACCCCCACACACACTAAAATAACCTGTAATGACAAAAGCATTGAAACATCCACAGACCAACCAGGAGAGAGCACACAGAGCAGAGCTGATCTCATTGGCTGGACGCTCACTTCTATTTAAATCTTATGAAAACAGCTCCGTCATACCTGAACACACCACTTCTGCTTTCATGTTCTATAACTGTAACTTTAATGTCAACAACACAAACATCTGACATGATTATAATGAGATATTTTATTATATCATCTTATTGTGAGACGCTTGTTTATAAGCTGCAGAGCAAACATGCTGAGAGGAGTCAGAGGTCAAAGGTCAGCTGAGAGAGGACATGAAACTGCTGCAGGAACTGTTGATCAGGAACCTTTGAACAGTTTCAGATGATGACGACTCTTTAATAAGTCCTGGATTTATTAAGAAATGAAATGAATTATGAACCAGGTCTTTATGTCTTTAGGAAATGTCTGTATGTGAACTAGTTTATTTGTGTCATCTGGCTTTTTGGATAATGACATTTTGGGTCAGTAAAGCTGGGTATCATCTGCATAGCAATGAACAAGTATGCAGTGTTTTCTAATAATACTGCCTGAAGGAAGTATGTACAATGTGAAAAGGTACTGGTCCCAGCACAGAACCCTGAGGAACTCTGTGACAAGCATTTATTCATGAAAATCATCATAAAATGGGGAAAACCAAGGGTATAACCATATAAAGTGATTAAAATAAATAAAAAAAGAAAACAATGACACAAAGAGTCACAGAGTCAGGTTTGTGTCCCTGTCAGGCTGAAAAAAAAGCTCTGCAGTGATCCAGCCTTTGCTAAACTCTCTGATAGATGCTGTACTGTGAGGCTCCACCAACGGCACACAGGGATACCCAATGAGATCAAAGGGAAGTGAGGAAAAGGAAGCTGAAGGCGTCTCACACAATCAGTCAACATCCAGACATCATGAGGGCTGCAGCTGTCTCTCTGCTCCTCCTCGGTGAGTCCAACCTTCATTCTTTCACTCTCACAGCAGCGGAGTCTGACCTTTGACCTCTGACTGTCACATCGTCCTGTTTACAGCAGCTGCTCGAATCCAAATATGTGATTCAGAGCGGGTCAGTCATCATAAAGGATGTAATGTCAGAGTTTATGTGGATAACATGACCCAGCTGATGGTTTCAGTCTGTGTGGAAGTATTTCATCATGACAGGACGAGGACACGGACACTGTGTCACACTCAGTGACCATCATTTACACCCTGTCACTTCCTAAAGGTAGAATCCCAACATCTGTGATTGGTGCTTTTGGACTGCACCGACTCTTTTTCATAGTTCTAGTAAGAGCTGAAGGTAGTACTCCTGTTTGTGTGTGTGTGCACTGCAGGAACTGCAGGGACCATCGTCTTACTTTGAGCTGTCTGTAGTTGTTTGTGTCCACACAAACATCTGTCTGCTGTGATGCTTCTCAGGAATACAGAAAAACAGCCTCCTCTGTTACAATCAGCTCAGTCGTCTCTCTTTACTGTATTTCACTGATGGAACAGGAACTGTTCTTCACCATGATATACTCAGGCTGTGTCAGTCACTGACCTCTAACCCTCTGTGACCTGTAACCCTCAGTGACCTCTGTCCTCCTGTTGCAGGTGTGTGTGTGCTGCTGCTGTCTGTATTGACGGTTTCTGCAGGTGAGTTGATGGAAGTGCGGCTTCATCAAATCTGTTTTTTGTTTGGCCTTTGTAAGTTTTATCTTTATTTTTTAAAATAATTAAACTATTAGTCATTTAAACTTAAGGTTTCAGGTCCACAAGTTCAGTTACTGTAAGAATAACTTGTTTTCTTTTTGGCATGAATGCTAGTTAGCTAACAGGACTAAGAGTTAATGTCGGCTAAGTTGTGCTCCACAAACTGAGAGAACAATTTCCTGCAGACTGATTCTTTGCTGATTTGGAATACATTTGCACAATAATTGCAAAAGACCACCAAAGAACAAATTAAGTTATTTTATTTACATTTAGCATTGACTGAAACTCAGAATATGAATATCTGACGATGTGGTCAGAGGCATGCATGGTCCTTTAAATTCTGTCTATGCCTCAAAACTATGTAATGATTGTACTGATTTTTAATTTTTAATGGTCTTTAAAAGTAATATAAGAAAAGAATCCATAAACAAAGCTCATTATGCTGATGACACATACGCATATTTGACAGTTATATTTGATGATTTAAAGGATTTATGTTTTTATAGTCTTTAATACTAACTGTCAAAACATTTATAGCCAAAAAGGTTATATTTATTTACGCTTTAGTTCCATCTCTGGTTAACTGAGTCATACTTTATGTGTGTTGGCACATTTCTTAATATATTCTGAACTAAATGAGTTAAAAACCGTGCTGCACCAGTTGCGGGCGTGACAGAGTGCCTTGGACAACCCCTATTAAAAGGGAGTTGCAGTAACCGAAGCGTGAGGTTATAAAGCATGGATGACAGTTTCCAAGTTCATGCCTGGAAAGAAAAGGCTTTAGCTTCGACAGATATCTTAGATGATAGAATGAAGATTTCACCACCCCATTTATGTGGCCATCAAAACTAAGTGCAGTGTCGATTTTTAACCCCAAGATTAGTAACGGCGCTCTTCCAGTGAGGGGTCAGAGCAGCAAAGTGAACATCTGGGATACCATAAGAACGATTGGGACCGAATAAAATAGCTTCCATTTTATGTTCAAAAAAATTTAAAACATTTTGAGCCATCCATGACTTAACATTGCTAAGACAATCAAGCAGGAGTCCAATCGAGGAGCTATCAGAGTGATTGAAAGGTAAATAAAGCTGGCAATCATCAGCATATAGATTAAATGAAATTTCGTGTTTTCAGAAAATCACACCAAGTGGCAGGAGATACAATGAAAACAGTAGTAAAGTGTTCCTGGGTGAGACGTGGACATGCCAGGAACACCTCACCCAGGAGATGCCCCTGGAGGCATCCTTGTCAGATCTGTGACAAAGGGCAGCCCTGGCAGAGTCCAACACCCACTGGGAACGAGTTCCACTTATTGCTAGCTATGTGGACCAAGGTCTTGTAACGGTTTTATGAGGATCTAATGATCCATAGCAATGGGTTCGACTAGCGGACGGACTCTCCTTTCCAGCACCCTGACTTATACAGCACTAATTAATACACACACTAAGACCTAAAAATGAATATTGAATATCAAAATATTGCAGCATGGTATTCTGACAGTTGGCATGGTGGTGGAGGTTTGGCACCATCACCAAACACCACGAAGGTCAAGAGTTTGATTCTTGTTATATTAACTGACAGTCATAAATTGTCTGCGAGTCTGAACAATGATGTCTCTGTTATGGACTGTCAACCTGTCTACGATGTACCCTGGTTTTTTGATCAGTGACAGCTGGTGTAAGCATCCTGGGTTCGCTGTGAAGAAAATGGATCGATATTTATTCAGATCAAACCAAATACTAAACAGCAGTATGTGAAAACAACATCACCTCAACAGAAATTCAGTTTTGCCAACTAAATAGACAAAGAAGATAGAAATAAAAGTTTTTCCTCAAAGTGGATTCTTGGTGATCATTATTTATAAAGGGATATGATGGTAGTCCACCTCTCCCTTAAATTCAGGGTACAAGTTTTGTAAGTCTCCCAGGTTTCAAGGATGTTCCTTAGAGGCAAGCCAAATTTCTGAATGAGAACTTTGAAATGAGTTGCAGTCTTCTTCATGTGTCGTCTTCTTCGTCTTCTATTGGCTGCTGCTTTAGCTGGTTCCACAGGAGGTCATCTGCCTCCATCTCATCCTATCCCAGCATCCTCCTCGGTCACACCAACCCTCTGCATGTCCTCCGACATCCATGAACCTACTCTTTGGGTTTCTTCTTTTTCCCCTGGCATCTCCATAGTTACCATCCCTTGCCTATCAGTTGTAGTCAGTCATGCTCAGTAAAGAGTTAATTGGTCTACATCCTGTCAAACTCAAATTACCATGGCAACCATGCCCATGTGAGCTGGCTCCACATTTGGATTCTGGTTTTGATGCGCGTCCGTGTGAAGTTTGATGATCATCGTGACGCTGGTCCTCTCCTCTTTGGTGGTGATTATCTGTCTGTCTGTGTGTCTGTCTGTCCTCCAGTCTCTCTGTCTGTCAGTCCAAACCTTCAGCAGTTCTTCAGTGGATCTTCTTCAGTGTCTCTGAGTTGTGTTGATGATGGACAGACAGTTGATGGATGGAGAGTGAAGATGACCAGCGGAGGACTCACTGAGGACTGTGGAGCTGCTGAGATGACCGGAAGTTTGTGCGTTCTGGATCGTAACTCGTCCTACGGTGGAACCTTCTGGTGTGAAAGCTCATCTGGACAGCAGAGCGATGAAGTGTCCATCAGTGTTTCAGGTACAGTAAGATGTTCCAGCTGTGTCTCTGTCTCTGTGTTACTCCAATCTGATGGCGGAGGTCTGTCTCTGTTTACCTGCTATTCAGAAAAAGGTGTGATCCTGGAGATCCCTGCACTTCCTGTGAGACCAGGAAGTGATGTCACTTTGCAATGCAAGAAGAAGAGTGGTGAAACAGTTCCCTCATTTTTCTTCATGAATGGACGTCTCCTTGGGTCTAAAGCAGAACACGTTATCCCTAATGTCCAGCACTCTGATGAAGGTCTCTACTGGTGCGCTTCTAACACATTTGGGTCATCTCCTCAGAGCTTTCTGAGGGTCAGAGGTCAGAACACTGACGTAACTCCCTGTTTAAAGACCTGACCTTGCCTGCTGAGCTGACTCATTAACCTGTTTCATCATGTCTCCTGCAGGGTCTCCTATAACTACTCTCAGAACGTCCATACCTTCACCTCCAGTTTCTGAGGCCAGTTCTTCTCTGTCCACTCTTCCTCCTCTCACCAACTCTTCCTCCCCTTCTTCTCCCTCTGTGTCTTGGATCAGAGTCATTTGCCACCTGTTGGCCTTCTGCCCGTACTGCATCTGCACCATCCTGCTCCTGTTCATCTGCTGCAGCAGGAGCTCAGGTACAAACTCAGGCAGATACTCACAGAAACACTTTGATCACATCAGCATCGTCCTGATTTCTCCACTCTGCCCACAGGTAACAAACAGGTCGTATCCATGGAGATGCCATTGGATGTTGACGAGGATGATGACACCACTGAGCATTATGTCTGAGCTGATGGATCCTCTGATAGAATTAAATGTTTCTAAAGCTGAAAACTCTGAAGTCCTCATTCTGAGTTTCTCAATCAGAAGCTGATCTGTTCACCGATCGATCAATAACCCTCAAATTCATTTCTGAATTACTGAATTACTGGATGAAAGCTTTGTTTGACATTGTTAGCATCTTCAAACATTGAAATCTCTGTGCAGCTCTCTAAACTTATTTACTGCATTTTATTTATTTACCACTGTTTCCCAACCTTTTGGAGCCACGGCACATATTTCACATTAGAAAAATCACACCACCAAACAAAAATATCACAGAAAGTATATTCATAGTTTTTCCCTGCGCACCAGGCACAGTGATATTGGCTCGGTTTGTCCCCTTTTTTGCTTTCTTCTGACCACTAGTCATGTTAGGGCCTTCATCTGGGTCGGAATTTTCTCCAGGACCCAGGTCCGATTGTTTTACGGCACACCTGATCATTTCTCAGGACACACCTATGTGCTGCGCCACAGTGGTTGGGAAACACTGGGATATATGGTATCAAACACTGGGAACGTTCGCCGGTGTTTTACATAATTATGGTGAAAGAAACGGTTGGTGCACTTTGAGTCCTTCAGCTTTGTTAAGGTTTTATTTTGATCAGCAGGAGAAAAAAAAGCCACGTAGTTTTACGAGATTATCATATTTATTACCAATCCCAGGTTTATGCCACAGCTGACTAAATACAGTCAATCCAGCAGTGTGCATGACCTCTTTAAGAAAAATGATATTTTAATGCTCAGATCTGAATAATGTTGTTATCCATGAATTTTCAGTTCCACGGATAAAAAAATAAAATTAAAACAGAATGTATTCAATTAAGATTCCAAATGACAGTTTTTTACTTTCATTCCTGAAGAGGAACTTTACGTTTTTGAGTTTTTTGAGATGTCCAGTGTGTTGGCTCAAATTTGGATTTATAAAAAACTAATTTAGTTTCCAAAAGGTAATTCAGGGAGAACTCAGTGTTTGATGAAAGCGGTCAGAATGCACCAAACTGTATCCTAATCTCACTTCTGATGATGATGATTCGGTTATTAACACATTATTTATCAACTTGTTTCTTTACTAACCAACAAATTATTTGAACATGTCAGCAAAGAGCAGATTGTAGAAAAGCAAAATAGTAACCCTTTAACTCCAAGTGTCTCATATTTGATGCATGAGTTTTTCACACTTCTACATCGTCAGTGTCATTTTACATTTTAAACAATAACCTGCTGGATGTAGCAAATGTGATACAAATTAAAACTCACATATGCAAATGAATGTTACATTTCTTAAGTTCTGTTTTTATGTTTCATCAGAAGGTTCAATAAACATTCAATTAAAAAAAAAACCCTTTATTTTCTGGCTATTATTTCATAGTTAATGTCTTTAATGGCACAGAAGCTAAACAAAAGTCATCAAAGGTCAGTATGCAATGACATGAGTCAAAATCACATTGCTCTGTGACATCACTTCCACATCACTTCCTCTTTTGTAAAGTTTTTTTTTTTTTCATTTCAATTTTCCATTCAGTATTTAATCATTCACTTTATTTTTACACTGTTGATTTGTTTCACACAGTCTGTTCTGTGTGGTGACTTCAGACGTCTGTGAGTGTTTATTAATACGGTGCTTTAACCGCCATCATCTTCTTCAAGGCATCAGTGACACAGAGTGCACATGTCAGGTATCTGGTTGTCTTCCCATTCGACACGTCAGAAAGAGACCGAACCAACAAAACCTCTGCTTCAAACACTAAATCCATCCATTCTCTTCTGCTTGTCTGTGTCGGGTCGCTCGAGCCCTCGTTTATCCCTCGTTTCAAATAGATTCTGGATGTTACCTGGTAACAGTGTCTTTTAATATTATCATCTAATAAATCCTTGAATTTCATTGCATTTAATTGAATAAATGATGAATTTGTTGACTTTAGGATTAGGATTCAACTTTATTGTCATTACACATGTATAAATACAGGGTACTGAAATATAGTTTGCATCCAATCAGACGTGCAAGAGCAGTAAGTGCAATAAGAGCAGATTATATACAGATAAGGGTTGTATGAAAGGTGGGAATAGTTCTGAACAGAGTATGTACAAATAAGCAAATATACAGATGTAGTACGGACAATGTACAGATATACAGGTCAAGTGGCTTTATTGTCATTTCAACCATGTACAGTGGTACAGCACAGAGTGAAATGAGACAGCGTTCCTCCAGGACCCTGGTGCTACACATGACATATAACCGACAAACACAGGACTACGTAAAGTGCAATGTGCAGAAAATTGCAAATAAACTTGGTGTGTGTGTGTGTGTGTGTGTGTGTGTGTGTGTGTGTGTGTGTGTGTGTGTGTGTATGTGTGTGTGCGTGTGTGCGTGCGTGTG
>VUQG01036816.1:0-13005 GCA_015106755.1 Etia nguti
AAGGACCCGTCCCATCCTGGCAACAAACTGTTCCAACTTCTGCAATCCGGTAGAAGGTTCCGCACCATCCAGGCAAGGACAGAGAGACTCAAGAGGAGCTTCTATCCCCAAGCCATCCGGGCCCTAAACCATAGCATGCGCCCCCCCCCCCACACACACACACACACACACCCGCCCTCTCATCACATCATCCATAAGTGACTGAGACAGGACTCTCTTCTAGACACTCTAAACCAACCGGCACAAGTACATTTCAAATTCCTTTAATTTTAAATATGTTCATATTGTCTATTTTGTAAAATAGTCAGATTGTCTATTCTTATTTAATTCACTTAATGTACAGAATTCACCTGCTTGCTGCATACAATGCTACTACTGCACATTCACCTAGTGTATATAATACATAATGTCCCCCCCCCCCCTTTTGCACAAGTCGAGGAGCGTGTCAGGTTACATTTCACTGTGTGTTATACTTGTATAACTATGCATGTGACGAATAAAGAACCTTGAACCTTGAACCTTGACAACCTCAATCAGGATTTTTTCTTAAGTATTTTTATTAATCGTTAGGGATGAAAAAAAGAGTTTTGAACTTCATTTTTTTAAACATGTACTTTTCCATCTTGGTTTGAAGAAATTTTTTGTGCACTTACACTGGCTGACCAGTGGGTGGCAGGGTATGGAGTGACACATCAGTGTCCAATGTAGTGGTTTATGTGTAAGTATACCATCAACACTGACACAAATACAAGAAAACAGCCTTTGAATAGCTGTCCACTGTAGTGACCACTGTGTGTGAAAGGGTTAATAATAACCGTTGTTCTGATCAGAAACACAGTCTGTGTTTCTTATCTTTGCTTCATTGATGTAATCTGAACAAACATCGTCTGGTATCTTTAAAGCAAAGATCTGCTTTCTGTCCTTATTCCACATTTATTGTGTGTGTGTGTGTGTGTGTGTGTGTGTGTGTGTGTGTGTGTGTGTGTCAGTCTGTTGGAGGAAGTGAAGGGCTCTCAGGTGAAGAGGACTCTGGGAGTCCTGCAGGTGGCTAAGTCGCGGTGCGTGCGTGCCTGGAGAGATCTGGTCAGCAGTTTAATTCCCGTTCAGTTCACAGCTGTTGTCTCGACGATGCTGACATCATTCACTGATCGATTTATTGATTTATCAGGACAGAGACATCACTGTGGTGGCCAACGAGGCGAAGGACAACGTCAAGTATCTTTACACCCTCAACAAGTTCTTTGGATCTCTGGAAAAATCCACTCCTGTGAGAAAAACACTCTTCATGTCTTTCTGTATAAAATCAGTCTGCAGCTGTTTGAGTCATTCATGATTCTGAGGAACAGAAAACAGTGAAGACGTCATCACACATCATTCACAGAGAGGGTGTAGTCACAAATCAGAGCTGAAAGAAATGATGAAGCCCTGTCTTTAAGTTAATAATAATAATAATAAAGAATTAAATTGACTGTGAAAAAACTAAAGACTTCTTTTCTTTTCTCAGTTTCAAACTTTTAAAAATGTTTAAAAAGATCAAAGAGACAAACTCAGTTTGAGATGTTTCAAATCTTTACTTGAACTCTAATTTATTGGCAGTATTTCTCTGATTGATGTTTTTTATTATTTTGTATTTTCTGTGATGGTGAATTTGTCAGTTTGTGCTGATGAGTCAGGTGTTTCACCTCCACCAGCTTCTTTTTTAATGATTTTTTATTATTTCTTCTTTTGCATCAGGTCTGATGGCAAACCTTTTTCTTTTTTAATGGATCAGATATCATGGACACAGAATTCTCCCCCTCGGCCTGAATGTGCATTTATTTTATCTCTACAGTTTTAGTGAACGAGGCTGCTGTCTGTTCCTGCTGCGTCCGCTCTGACTGCTTTGTTTCTTAGTTCACAGTGAAGCTCGTATCAGTCACCGGACAAACCGTCTCTCATCATCCGTCTTCCTTTTCTCCCGGCCCAACAGACCAGAATGCTGGAGCACATTCCCAGTCTGATGAACAGCATCAAGATGATCCACGTAGTGTCCCAGTACTACAACACCTCAGAGAGGATGACCTCACTGCTGCTCAAGGTCACCAACCAGATGATCACCACCTGCAGGAGCTACCTGCTGCAGGGCGTGAGCCGTGTCTGGGAGCACAGCAGGTACCGCAGCACACCACAGAGCTTAAACTTAAATTAGAAGTACATTTCTGTTATGTGGAGATCTTCATAGAGTTTAGTCTTAGACTAACAAATGGACTCACTTACGTTCCATCATTGGTACAACTCATGCTTTGATCCAGTGCTGCTGGACGCCTGATGAAGAGAAACTTTCTTAAAATGATTTTTTAACATGTGAACTACACGACTTTGTCCCAACACCCAGAATCTAATAATATATGTGTGTGTGTGTGTGTGTGTCAGGCCGGTGCTGCTGCAGCGAATCTCTGATTGCTGTAATCTGAATGCGGCGTATCAGCGAAGCTTCCACAGCGTCAGAGACAAACTGAGAGAAAACCCTGAGAACAGACAGTTTGACTTCAGGTGATCAGTAACTGACTCTGTGAGTCAGAGCGTGTCAGGAGCGTCATGCTAACCTTGAAAAATGTGTGTGGGTTTTCAGTGAGAACTACATCTTCGGGAAGTTTGACACTTTCTGCCGCCGTCTGGAGAAGATCGCCGACATGGCGTCCACGCTGGAGAACCTGGCTGCTCTGCAGAGCATGAAGGTGGATGATTGTCAGATTAGATTTATGTTAGAAACAGGCAAAAGTGACGATAAACAAATATTCATGAATGCACAATAATAATTATAAGACATTTATAATATAAAAATGGTAGAATTAAAGTAAATGCAAAGCTACAGTGATGAATGGAAATTTTTAATGATTTTGTATAAATTTCCTTCTTTTATTATTTATTAATTCTGTCAAAAGTCTATTTTCCAGTTCTTCCATTTTAGTGTGACTGAAATGAGACGGATTCAAACTGAGCTCAGGTGTGTTTCAGGTGGAGGGCCTGGAGAAGATCTGTGTTCGCTACCAGACCATCGTCTCCACAACTAAATCCAAGACCTATGACATCCTGGATCACCGCAAACTGGAGGTGATTTCAAATCTGTATTCTTTAAACACATTAATCACTTTTATTATATATGGAAAAAATAACAGAAAAACAGACAAAAATGGGGAAAAAAAGGACGAGGAACTGTGACGGGCTGCGGTGGCAGACTGTGGAGTTGTAGAAATGAGAGGACCCAAAATGCAGGACTTTGATGATGAAGGACAGTGGATTTATTTAAAGTCAGTGGAGAAAACACAATTAAATGCAAATCCCGGCACTGTGACTTCTGTGGCAATTCCTCCCCGAAACCCACACAGTGAGAATGTCCGTGATAAAGTGAAAACACAACTCCAAAAAACTCCTGTTCCAAACCGTGGCTCCGCTCCGTGAAAAAAAACACACTCTGCTCCTGAACCCTGGTGACACAAAAAACACACATCAGAGGTAATCCCAGCGAGAGAGGTATCTTCGCAATAAAATGAGTTAGACTGAAGAATCCCGTGCCGACTGGAACTCAGCCACACTCTTAAATACTGCTCTCCTGACTAGTGTACTCTGCTGCAGCTGGCTGCAGATGACGAGCGTCTGGTGTGGCTGCCTCCAGCACAGGAATACTTCTGAGGTCGCGATCCCTCAGGCAACCCAAAACATCCGGGAGCATACACAGAGATAAACGAACACGGATAGACGGGTGGAAAACAGCGAAAACCACAGAAACACCTTAGTCCTGCGTCCACAGACCCAGGCCCTGACAGGAACATGATTTTATTGGTTTTACAGTAACAACTTTTATCAGAAGAATACGTTTGTGAACCTTTCTGCATGAAATGTGTTCTGATCCTTCACTCACAGTGAGACTGGCTGAATGAGCCAATAACAGCTAATAACACAGTAACAGGTACTTTTCATGTCTTTATTGAACTCTGAGTAATCACACTCTGACCTCACAGTGCAGCTGGATAAACAAAGAGAACTTTTACTAACTGGTAGAAATGCCTTTGAACACAACAGCCTCCATCAGATGTCAGAACAGTCATTTCCTTCCTGGTCCCCTAACACTAACACCGTTCTTATCAGGTATTTATCAGATGCAGTCACATATGTTATCTAGCATGTGCTTCACTGTAGTGTAATGTCTCTGTGCACCAGTATGCATGGTCACAAACATTTGGCAGGCACATCGTCCACAGGTCACACATCCTTACACACTCACAGATGTGGACATTATAACACTCCTCATAGAGACATAGTTTAACCAAAGCTCACACAGAGAGGAAACCAGTGTGCAGGTTAAACTAGGTAATTTATTGATGTTACTACCTCAAAGCTGAACTGAACAGTCCTGAAAGTCAGAAGTTCCTCCGTTTGTGGACAGATGCTCTTACTGTGGAGCGATGAACACTCAAGTCTTTGAAATGCTTTCAGGGCCTTCTACCAGTCTGATCTTCCTGAAACGCTCGACTCCATTTGCTTTAAGAGAAGTCAGTGTGTTCAGTAAAACCACCAAACACAACAACAGTATGTGTTTAGTTCAGACAGCGTGCGTTTCTCTCTAATTATGCCTTAGATGATGATCAGAAATAACTCAGTGGTTCCAGAGGCTTCAGCTTACCTCGCTCTTCCAGCTGTTACGAGTTGTGGTTCAGTCCTGAGGAAGCTCTGTGTGTCTCAGTTTGACAGAGACTATGCAGACTTCCAGCTCCAGGTTCAGAGTGTGTTCCAGTGTCTTCGGTCTCTGCTGGACGTCTGGTTCAGCCGGTCTGTCGCTGTGAGTTCACACAATCAGAACTGAAACCAGGCCGAGTTCTTATCGTATCAAATGCACAGAACTAAAATAATGTGTCTGGATTCAGACGGAGAGATTGCTGGAGCTGTTGGCCATGTTTGAGTCGGGTCCACTAGCTCGCTTGGACCTGAGGCAGTACTACCTGCTGCTGCTGCAGCGCTACAGCCGAGATCTGGAGCTGCTGAGGAAGACCTACCAGAGACAGAAGGACCAGCCGCCCATCGGACGCAACCTGCCGCCGGTACTTACACCTGCTCACCCCGTGCTCACGTCCTGAAACTTTTCCATGTGTCCCTGCTGCAACACACCTGAATAAATTAGCAGGTGATTAGCAAGACTCTATAGAACTTGACTGGATGCTGAGATGGCAACCCCTAACCCTACTCAAGTAAATTAAAGTGAAGTAAAGTGTTTGGAAAATTGTACTTCTAAAAGTACTTTTATTTATTGCACCATGTTCATTCACTCATGAGCTGTTGTAAGATGAATCAAATGGCTGAATTGCCCCCTCAACATGCAGTCAAGCTCTATAGAGTCTTGCTAACGACCTATTAATAATAATGTATACTTTATTGATCCCCGTGGGGAAATTACTTCTTTTTTTCCTCTGCATTTGACCCATTCACTCAGTGAAGCAGTGGGCAGCCACTAAGCAGGCGCACCGGGGAGCAGTGTGTGGGGGCGGTACCTTGCTCAGGAGTACCTCAGGGTAGCCGTTCAGTGGATTCGAACCCCCGACCTTCTGATCATGGGGGCGACCACTCTACCTACTGAGCTATTCCAGCCCCTAATTTTATTCAGGTGTGCTGCAGCAGTGACACAAGGAAAAGTTTCAGGATGCTGGCCCTCGAGGACAGGAGTTTGACGCCCCTGGTTTAGATTAATTTGCCACTGTAGAAGGTCAGAAACTAGAGTAACATGAATGATCTGACTCGACAGGCATTCAAACAAAACAACTTACTCTCATGTGTTGCTGTTAGAAACGTTCTCTTATAGTGAGACACACAGAGCAGCGAGGTCCAGCACTTTTATTTACTTGTAAGGAAGCAAAAGCTTACACAGTAAACGTCTCTGCGAGTTTCATTTATACACATCTTCCAAGTTATCCTGGGAACAGATATGTGTGTGACTCTCTTACAGAGAAACAGTCACACTTACATGGTGTACTTGAACATGCGTCTAACTGTGCTCTGGATAACAGAGAGCAGAGGAGCCACAACAAGACCTGAGAGGACAGAGACAGAGAGAGGGACACATTCCTTCAGCTCACTGTAAAGACCGTTGTATAGCTTTAATTTCAATCTGTTACAAAGAAAATCATCCAGACTCACCAAAATCAACCAGCCAGTCTTCGCCACGGAACGTAGAGCTTTGAAAAGGATTCAGCTGAGGGGGTTAGAGCATCTGCTAGCCTCTACTGTCTTTGGAGGTTTTTAAGCCCCACTGAGAAGACAAAAACTCTTTAGCGAGATTATGTTTGGCATGAGAACGCCTCAGGTGTGATAAAGGAACTGCTGGAAAAAAGGACGTGTAGAATTTACATAAGCAGTCCCCACTGAAGACTTTGTTCTACATTACATAACATGGACCGCACAATGCTGAGATCAGCACGACATCCATCACTCACACATGATGACAACTTCTTGTATCTGTGTACAACTCTCCACTATCAACACAACAAGAAGGATGCTTCTATTGTGCTTCTATTGTGCTTTTATTGAGAAATACAGATTATTTATTTATCGATAGAACTTTTATTATTGCTCTCTCTCTCTGTCTGTCTGTCTGTCTCTGTCTCTCTCTCTCAGGTGTCAGGCAGGGTCCTTTGGAGCCGGCAGCTCTTCAGAAAGATTGAAGCTCCGATGTTGATCCTGAAGAAGAAGCTTGACTTCCTGAAGGTGCACATTCTGACTTTACCCCATCAGTCACATGAATCTCTGTGATGAGCGCGTCCTTGGTGACGCCGCCTGTCTGTGTCTGTCTCAGGGACCAGAGATGACTAAAGTCATCCAGAGCTACAACCAACTGGCTGTGGTGTTGCTGCAGTACGAGGTGCTGCACCTGCAGGGGTGGAGTCAGGCTGCAGAAAGCGCGCCACGCTGCCTGAGCGCCGCCCTGCTGGTCCGACATGAAGACGGCAAGGTTTGTGACGACCGAATGAAAGCAGCTTTTAAAGGTCCTGTGTGGATTTTGGCAACTTTTTAATCATCTTTTTCAGATTTGAACAAATTGCTTTTACAAATTTCAGTCATGTGACTGACAGTCCAGAGTCAACTGCTTTTGTTTCTGGAGACAGTGAACTTTCTTTGGAATCTTTTGGATCCTGGATCCTTAAATTTGCTGTTAGATTTTAGATTTTATTGAACATTTGAAAAAGCCTCTTTGTTTCAGGAGGTCTCGGTGAACCTGGACCCTGTGGTGCTGGAGGTGCTGCAGGAAGCCCGGTGGATGACCAAACTGGGCGTGAGCGTGCCAAAGGTCATCCAGAAGATGACCTCCAGAGAACCAGAGCTCAGAGATTTGTACAGCCGGTGAGAGCAGCTGTTCACTCCAGATGTATGGCGAGGCCAAAGCTTCCAGCTGTGGACGCATCAGCAGCTCTGCGTTCATTCTTTGATGTTTTCACTCGCGTTGATCACATGAATGTCTTTTCTTTGGTTGTTGTTCTGGTTTACTTTGTGTGTGTGTTCACTCTGTACTGGTTGTGTTTGACTCTATTTGGCAGCTGAGAATGAAAAGCTCACAGAAACAAGGCGCTGCGGCCTCTTGATTAAACGACATCATGATTTATTTTCTCTGTGACGTTACTCTTCTCGTCTCAGACTCTTGTGTTCATCTCTTCTTCACTTTGGTAAACTTGTGTTTTCTTTGATGATCCTGACTCTGGTCCAGGCTGCTGGAGATGCTCCAGGACTACAGTTCTGTGGTGGGCAGGGTCCCGCCTCTCCTCCTCCCCCTCATGCAGCCCTTCACTGGCCGTGTGGAGGCAGCTCTCTCCCCTGGGCTCACCTCACTGTCCTGGACTGCTCTCAACACTGAGCGGTGTAAGGACGGACAGCTTCCCGTCTCATTGTTGTTGTGCTACTATACAAAGAAAGGAGATCAGATTTATAAACACTGTAGTGAATAAAGCATTCGTTAATGATTCCCTTCCACTCTGTGTCAGTCATGCAGAATGTGTATGTGGCTCTCAAAGACCTGGACCTGGTGGTCAAAATGGCGGCAGACCTGTTGGACTGTCGCATCGGCCGGCTGCTTCGGGCCATGTCGTCCTGCCGTCTGCTGGTCCTTCCTGAAGACTCGTCTGTGTCGGTGCAGGACCTCCTGCTACAGACAGGAAGCTTGGTTCAAGCTGCTGCTGTCACTCTGAGCTGGTAACACTGACACATGAAAGGCCGCATTTATATAACATGAGTCACAGTTCTACAGCTGTGTCAAGCCGCTCACCCACTGCTGTAAATATCCAGCTGTTAGACTGTGACACAGAAAAATAAAGAACTTGGTGACGATAAAGTCAGAGGAAAGACTCCTACAAACAAATGAGAGCAACAAGCAGAAGTTCAGCTGTAGCAAAACCCATATTTAAATATATTAATCATCAGGCTCAGCAGCAGATGTGAGATCACAAGTAAAGTGAATGAGACAATATTCAGACTCAGTTAGACACAAAACTGTCATCTTCTTCTTCTGTGATGTTTGGGATGGTTTCTCTTTACTGACATGAGATTAGTGCATCACACAGACACCTGCCTATTACTGCTCAGTAGCCGGTCCTGGAGCTCAGCCTTGTTGGATGGTGTGTTACCACAGTAACCTCACAGCCGTCATATTGTTGGTCAGATAATGTCATTAAAAATGCTCCAAAAGGCTCCAACAGTACAGACGTGGTCCAGAGGTCCAGTTCAGGGACTCCAAAGAGGCCACGCCCCTTATAATGTCAACTTTAAACCTTAATGATCTTTAGAGACCAAACAGTTTGTATCAGGCTGTAAACATGTTTATTTTAACATGGGAATCTATGGGGACTGAGTCACTGCTGCCTCTGCTGGACGTTAGTGGAACTGCAGCTTTGGCCCTGTTGGTCTGTCTGTGTACATCACACTGTATCAATAAAAGGACGAGTCGCTGCTGTCTGTGTGCAGGCAGAGTCAGCAGGTGGAGAGATACGTGTACGAACTGATCGAGGAGCTGAAGAGGAAGATGAAGACCGAGGAGACTGTTAATCTCGAGGTCACTCACACACACACACACATGCACGCGCGCGCTCACACACACACTCATTCATCTCTGCTCATCCATCGTCCTCAGGGGTCTTTTAAGTGTCTCCATCCAGACTTCAAACAGAAGACTCGCTGTCTGTCATGTCTCCCTTGTCGTTTCTACAACCTGATTGGTCAGCTCTGTTATCGCAGCACTGAAGCTCTGGTAAAAGGTCAGCCTCCCTTTCTACCACGTCTTCTTGTGTCCTGTTTCTTCCATCTTGCCATCATACTCTTCTTCTTCTTCTGTCCTCCTTCTTCCTTCTGTTCAGTCTGAACTTCCAGAGAAACACATTTTCTCTGTTTTAACCAACAAATCCTCTTACAAGCCATCACATTTTCTCTCAGCCACCAGATCCTCCCTGGAGGTCCTGAGGAGGAGACTTCATGTCTCCAAACAACAGCCTCACTTTTCCTCCTCCTCGGTTTCTTCCTCCAGCAGTGCCCAGCCAGCTCCTCCTCCACCTCTCCTCACAACCACCATCCAGCTTGCAATCCCCAACATCGTCCTCAGACCCAGTCTGGATGATATTCAGGTATTTCTGTGTCCAGCTGTGAGCAGATTTGACACTCAGTAACCTTTTGGAAGTTCTCATGTGTCAGCAGGTCCACCGTCTAGTTTTACAGCAGGACATGATGTCACGCATGACTGGCCTTGTAGTTAATGTCATGTTCATGCACCTGCCAGTTACTGCTGTTAGTTACCACCTGTCAGTCATCACCTGTCAGTTACTGCCTGTCAGTTACTATTGTCAGTTACCCAGCCTGTGTGTCCTTCTCATGTCTCAGTCTGTGGTGAATAAGCTGGTGGGCGTCGTGCTGTCTGTGACCAAAGACATCCCTCTGTGGACTTACTCTCACCTGCAGTACAAACAGCAGCAGGTACACTCATCTGACTTATCTTGCTTTAAAATCACCTGATAGCAGGCAGCCAATCACATTCCAGCTTCATCCCGCCCCTCTTTCTGTTTCTCAGGTGGAGCAGGCGGCAGGTCGTAATGGAGGAGAGGACGTCGCAGTGAAGCCACTCATGCTGCGAGCGCTAGACAGACAGCTGGCTGAACACAAAGACATCAGCAGGTCAGTAATAGAGCAGAGACACGACATGATGTTTCTCTAGCTGAGATGATGTGGACACGCAGAATAAGATCACACAATCAGACCTGTAGCTGACATCCTTCATGGCTTTGACTGAAACACACAGAGTGGGTCCTGTGGAGAAAAGTTCTGCAGTCCTTGCACAAAATCTCAAACTGACCTGTGACAAATTCAGATGGTGCACAGAGGCTCAGCGGTTAGTGCTGCTGCACCACGGTAGGAGGGTCCTGGGCTTGAACCTGGACAGTGTTCTTTGTCTTTGACGTGTAGCCAGATAAATCCACCTGCTCTCAGAATGAACACAATCAGTTATTTGTTCAACAAAATTAAAAGCTGTGTGAGAAATTTGTATCAGGAGCAGAGAGCAGCACAGAGACCACATTTCCAAACTGGCTTCACTGTCCAGACTGATGCTGCTGCCTTCATCTTTTCCGTGGATGAGGAGTGTGTGTGTGGGAGACCTGGGATCAGTTTCACATGTAATCACGTGATCACATGACAGTCAGCCCATCAGTGCATGTTCTGATGATGATGATGATGATGATGATGATGTTTGGAGCAGGTTGGTGATGCAGCTCAGCTCCATCGTGTCACACCTGAAAGCTCAGGCTGCCGAAACCCTGAATGACCTCAGCCACTTCTCCACCCTGTGGAACCAGGTGTGTGTGTGTGTGTGTGTGTGTGTGTGTGTGTGTGTGTGTGTGTGTTCAGGTTGGTCTTACTGTTGTTGGGCTGCACTAACAGCTGGCTGTGTTTAGGACCCAGAGGAGCAGGTGCAGGCCTTCCTGCAGTCCGACCCCTCCCTGACAGAGTTCAGCGCTCAGATCTGCTTCTACTCTGTGAGTCTACTTCCTGTTACAGACACACCACTGAACATCGCCGTGCTTTTACACCTTATTATATTTTTACCTGAGTTATTAGTGAAAAAAACACTTTGGTAAGGCAGCCTGTTGGGGTCATTAAAGGGCAGGTAGAGGAAAAAAACACATTTAGAAAGCCATTCATTTTCAAAATAAAGTGTTTTTTACTTTTTTAAAAATTTCTATTCCCAAGAAAACAAATGTCTTTTATCATGTAATTCATTGTTTTCTCAATAAACATTGGACAGTCCTGCAGCTGCAGTTCAGTGCTGGTGCAGCAGGGGGCGCTGGTTATTTTATTTTTTTCACAGATCCATGCTTTATAATGTGTCAGAACTGAAAAAAAACTGACCCTCACGTCCTTTAGAGCAGCTGATTTTGACCATACGTGTAGTGGATTTACCCATGATGTCTTGCTGTGCCTGCAGAGGCTGGAGGTGCAGATTTCGGAGCTCCCCGCGTTTTACACAGTGGGTTCGATCCTGTTGGACACCGACCAGCTGAAGCGTTCGCTCACTCACGAGTGTCGCAACTGGAAACGAGCTTTCGGCGCCGCTCTGAACCACCAAGCGTCCGCCGACATGAACGACATCCTGTCGTTCGTGGACGCGCTCACGAAGCGTCTGCAGCGTCCAATCTCAGATCTGGATGATGTCAGAGCAGCCATGGCTGCACTCAGTGAGGTGCGCCAGCATCTGATTGGCTGTGTGTTCCGTCTGCACTTCCTCTTTTTGTTTAAATTCTTCTTTTAGCCCAATAATCGAAAAATGATCCAGTTTTTCTTTTAGATACTGATTAATTTATTTATTCATAAACGTACAGCTGCTAATGTCTGGCACTGCCAAAATAAATAAATAAAAATGAAATTAGCCAATTTAATAAATATCTCTTTCATTAATTGCACTAAAATATTATAAAATCTATTTTAGGCATCAATTATTTCATAAAATTAAAATTTCAGTCTTTTCTTTATCTTTAATTTTGGCAGTTTCAGGCCTCCGTACTTTCCTTTCTTCACATTCAGTCATGTTTTCTTTATTCAACTGTTTTTTCTCTCAGTCCTTCATGTAACGACGCACAGAGTAGAATTCATTAATGAGCTCGTTCCCTCTCTCATTCCTCTCCTCCCTGCTCACTGTTGGAGGTTCGGGAGGCGGAGGTTCGCATCGACGCCACCATCGGGCCGGTGGAGGAATCCTTCGCCCTGCTCAACAGACACGAGCTGCTCTTCGGTGACGGGAACGCCGAGCGCGTGGACGGCCTGATGTACGCCTGGAAAAACCTCACTGACCTGGTGAGTCAGAGGGAGGGGCGTCATGTGACAGGTGCAGGGATGCAGCTGTGTGTTATGTGTGTGTGTGTTGTGGCTTCAGGTGGTGGAGACCCAGAACACTCTGGTGCAGATTCAGCCCAGCATGAAGACAGACCTGCTGTCTGCAGTGCAGAGCCTCCAGAGCCAGGCTCAGAGCTTCTGCACCGACTACAACCAAAGGTACGCACACCTCAGAGAGGCACCGGAGTTATTAGGTAATATTATCTACAGCTACTTTCAGTACCATTGATATTCATTTAGACTCTTTTTCTCCAATTGATCTTTCTGAGTTAACTTCAATAATTACTTCCTCCAAACCATCAACGTGTCTTTTAGACCCCATTCCTACAAAACTGCTCAAAGAAGTCCTGCCATTAATTAATGCTTCAATCTTAAATATGATCAACTTATCTAAAATAATCGGCTATGTACCACAGGCCTTCAAGCTGGCAGTAGTTAAACCTTTACTTAAAAAGCCATCCCTAGACCCAGCTGTCTTAGCTAATTATAGGCCAATCTCCAACCTTCCTTTCATATCAAAAATCCTTGAAAGAGTAGTTGTCAAACAGCTAACAGATCATCTGCAGAGGAATGGCTTATTTGAAGAGTTTCAGTCAGGTTTCAGAGCTCATCACAGCA
>VUQG01036818.1:0-17749 GCA_015106755.1 Etia nguti
ATAGTTACCCTGTTTCTTGTCCACGTGGCTAAGGGTGGTGTGCAGGACGTGGGCGATGGCGTCCTCTGTGGATCTGTTGGGTCGGTAGGCGAACTGGAGTGGATCTGTGGTGTCTGGGATGAAGGAGGAGATGATGTTCTTCAGCAGCCTCTCAAACACCTTCATTACTACCGAGGTCAGTGCAACTGGCCGGTAATCGTTCAGGGATGAGGGCTTGTTGTTCCTGGGCACAGGGATGATGGTGGATCTTTTGAAGTATGTGGGGACCACAGACTTCGCCAGGGACTCGTTGAAGATGGAAGTGAACACACTTGCTAGCTGGTCAGCACAGCAGCGCAGCAGACGGCCGGTGATGCCGTCTGGCCCCGCCGCTTTCCTTGTGTTCACTCTTCTCAGTGCCGCTCGGACGTCGTGCTCCGCGATGCTGATCACCGGTCTCTCACTGATGACGTCACTGTCCTCGGTAGTCAGGCGGTAGTTAGCATTAGCAACCTGGCTAACCTCGAAACGGGCGATGTCATGAAGCAGGTCGGTGCCGTTGTCTTTAAAAACTGCATTTGGAACCAAATACAGCCTTGATTATTATGTTATTGTCTTTTTACATGTGTAGTGTCATTACACTGAATTTAAATTACACACACACAGACTGTATTTAACTAGTTGTTGCCATTTTAATGTTGTTGTTTATATTTTCCAAGGTTCTACTGATGTATCTCTAATCTTTTGCTATTTTACCACTAATACATAAAGAGCTAAATTAGCATATTACATGGCGCCTCCGTGTTGGCTTCATTTTTCAGCTCTGGACGTTCCTGCTTTGTAAACACTCTGTAAGGCCTGAGGGGTATGTTGCAAAGGACGTTCAATACAGCCAGGCTTTCTTTGTGTTAACTGGTTTAACAAAATCTCTCAAGTCACATGACTCGAAAAACACCTTTCACAAAAAAATCCTTTGAATGCTGCTCACTCCATCGAAGACATTATCAGATAATGATAAGAAAAAAGTGATTAAAATCTTTAAAGAACATTAAAAATTAACAGTAGAAAGAATCAATGTTGCAATTAAGATAAGAAATTGGTCTGTCTTCTTTCTCTCACCCCAACCGGACACAGCAGATGGCCCCGCCCCTCCCTGAGCCTGGTTCTGTTGAAGGTTTCTTCCTGTTAAAAGGGAGTTTTTCCTTCCCACTGTGGCCAAAGTGCTTGCTCATAGGGGGTCATTTGATTGTTGGGTTTTTCTCTGTATGTATTATTGTAGGGTCTACCTTACAATATAAAGCGCCTTCAGGCCACAGTTGTTGTGATTTGGCGCTGTATAAATAAAACTGAATTGAATTGAAATTAATGCTGGAGACAATCTTTATTCTAGTGACGTAGCGCACAGAGCGATAAAATAAAGCTTTTTCCACTAATTTCACTTGATCATTTTGTGTCTGAGTGCACTCTCAGTGCTGTTGTTTGCTTCTAAGATGATATAATGTGACAATCTATGTTGCTTTTCAACATGCTGTAAATAAAGTTTCTTTTTTTGTATGATGAAAAGCAAAATGAGCCGGAGTCAAATTCCTTGTGTGTGTGCACAAACTAAAAAATAAAGATAATTCTGGCTGTGTGATCGATGCCGTGTTTTATTACGGTCCCAATAAAACACAGAGTGGTCCCTCTTCGCGGGCACACAATATCTTCAAACGTAAGCGCTCCGGACAAAGATAGAAAAATGGTGAGCATGCGCGTCGTCGAAGAATCCAGTAAATAGAACCCCGGAGCACGAGCCGAGTGTCTGTGCTGACGTCACGGCCTTACGTTGAGAGCTGGAGCTGAGTTGTAAGCGCGAGCTCAGACGGAGGCGCGCCGAGGGAACTGCTACAGCTATGGTGCTCTGTTCTTCTTCGTGAGGACGAAATCAGCCACTTTTATTCTCGTTGACGTCTTTTTTCCGTCTTCTCCGCGACGTAAACAAGCCGTCGGACATTTTGAAATCGCTTCGGGGTTACAATATGTCCTCCACGGCGGTTACTGCCTCCAGAAGGCAGTCCTGCTATTTATGCGATCTGCCCCGCATGCCGTGGGCGATGATCTGGGATTTTACCGAACCCGTCTGCCGTGGATGTGTGAACTACGAAGGTGCCGACCGGATTGAATTCGTTATCGAGACTGCTAGGCAGCTAAAGAGAGCACACGGCTTTCAGGAGGGCCGCTCTCCGGGCCCGGGGAAGCCCCAGCACGCCGGGAAAGAGATCAATCACTCGGTTGGAGACCCGGGCTCCCGTCCCCCTCAACCTCTGGATCGTTATCCGCTGTCAGACAGGCCGCCGCGGTTGGGCCCGGAGTACCAGGCGGGCAGGCAGGCGAACGGCCTCCCAATGCCAAACGGATTTCCCAAACCCGACGAGCCCCCAGAGCTAAACCGCCAAAGCCCCAACCCCCGCAGGACTAGCACGGTTCCTCCCAACTTGGTGCCTTTGGTAAACGGCGGGATACCTGCCATCCATCCCCTCAGCGGCCGCCCGACACAGATCGGTCTGCCCGGCGCTCTGGTCGCGCCAGTTCCCGGGGAGCACGGCAAGCGCCCGGAGGAGCTGAAAGACAAGCACCGGGCGGACAGCATGTCGGACATGTCGGACAGCCACAAGGACTGGATAAACAAAGGCAAAACTGTCAGGGACCTGATGCTGCACACGTTCGACGGCAGGTTAAAGAAGGACCACACCGCCATGCAGCGGGTCATGGCGTATGAAATGAGTGGCACTTCCTCAAAAACAGGTAGGCTGTTTGTTTTGTGTCTGCACTAGAATGTGGTGAACTGGCACGCGCCATGAAAACGGGAACTAAACAGCAGGGAACTAATGTGTCAGCACTTTGCACACACGGTGTGTCGTGCATTTACGCCATCGTGAAGGGTCCGCCCAGCCACGCTGCTAGCACGCACCCGTTCACCTCTGTGTGCACGAGACAGCAGTACGGGAGCAGCTTCGTGTGTGTGTGTGAGAGAGAGAGATTGTTGGGGGGGGGAGTTAGAAATTTCCTGCCTTGTATTCTGTACGACCGGGATCTTTGTGTGTACCCTAGAGTGGCCGTTAACCCTGCTTCTTTTCCTTTGCTCAGACAGGGGGAAGCACCCTCGGCCTGGGAAGAGGAAGGCCTCCCCTGAGCCAGATGGTGAGAGCAGTGCCCCTAAGATGAACGGCAGCGAGGGCCAGCCATGGCTGCCCTCGCCCTCTGAAGTCCTGAAGATGCCCCCAGCTGCCCTGCCAGGCTTCTCTGTGGCGCCTCCATCCACCATCTCCCCCCACTCCCGCACCACGCCGCCAGAGGCTGCAACAGCGCAGAATGGCCAGTCCCCCATGACTGCACTCATCCTCGCCACTGACAACGCAGGCAGCACGGGCTCACCTAAGGACGGCAGCCAGGTACATTCCACCGTGGCGGGGGCACGACGGAACAGCGGGAGCCCCTTGTCACCCTCACAGAGGAGGCTGGCCCAGAGAGAGGGGCCTGTGAGCGCCAACCTCTCCGCTCCGCATGGTCCCAGCAGTATGGAGCCACCACCGCAGAGCATTCCGGATTCCTCTGTGCCACCGGGCAGCGTGCCGCTGTGCTGCACTCTGTGCCATGAGCGGCTAGAGGACACTCATTTTGTCCAGTGCCCTTCAGTGCCCTCTCACAAGTTCTGTTTCCCCTGCTCCCGGGAGAGCATCAAGCAGCAGGGGGCCACTGGCGAGGTGTACTGTCCCAGTGGTGAAAGATGCCCGCTGGTTGGCTCTAATGTACCCTGGGCCTTCATGCAGGGGGAAATAGCCACCATATTGGCCGGAGATATAAAGGTAAAAAAGGAGAGAGACCCTTAAAAAGTTCTCCCACTGCTTCTCGTGAACTTGTTTCCCTCTTGTAACCCAAGTATGGCAACAACAGCAGGACATAAAGTAACAGACGCAGCTCACCCAGCAAACCTCAGAGGAGCTGGCAGACATGTACATAGTGAACACAGGGAAGTGTATACTTCATAAATGTGGCTGTAAAATTTGACTTTTTTGTTTAATACATTGTGTTTCTTACTGTGTTTCCAGTAAGACTTTTCCTTTTTCCCACCACAGCTGTTTCTTCTCAGTCTGTCGTTGTACTTTAGGTCTGCAGACAGTCCTTGTCAAGCATAGAATGTGACTAATTTGAGCACTTGGCAAAATCCTTTAATAAATGAAACAAAAATGCTTCTAGCTGTACATGTATGCACTTGTTTAAGAAAAAAAAACTTGCCAAATACAGTTTCAGACCTTGTAATAATACCCCCAGTGTCTCTGATGTTTGCTTATTTTCCATAATCCTGGAGTTGGTCGGAGAGTCATGGGCTGATTGTGAATCAGTCATGATGCAATCCCTCCCAGCAGGAACAAACTGGCTTCCAGGGAACAGTGGGTGGAAGGGAAAAAGTCAGGGAGAGAGGGAGATCAAGGAGTGGGGATGAAGGCCACAGTAGAAGTGCGTTGCATAAATACCGCGTACTGTAAATCGCACGTGGGCGAGCCGAGGCTGCTCAACGCTGAGGCCTCGTGCCCTGTGAGTGCGGGGGGAGATAAGGAGGGCCTAAAAATAGTCACCGTGGCTTCAAAGTGACACCCGCTCAGGCGTTTGTTGATGTCAAAACAACTGCCTCATATGTCCTGTTTGGCCACTTTGTCTTTGTTGGCATGTCTGGATCTAGAGGTTTTCTCTTTCCTTCTCCCTCATGATCAGCCTGACATCTCGTCAGATGCTGGCAGGAGATCAGAGCTGTTGCTGACTGAATACACGCCCTGATTCCAATGAAAGCACATCGGAGACGTGCGGTCATGAGCGGCGGAGGCCCACTGGGACTGTTAGCGCAGGAACCGAGCGATCGGCCCTTTGCTTTCCTCCTCCTTTCCCTTCTGTCTCCTCATGTTACACCCTCTGTCACGCTGTCAGGATGACGGAAATACCTCAGGGCTCTTTTTTCTGATTCAGACAGGCTGCGTTCTCCACAACAAAGCTGCTTCATCAGACAAAATGGCTCCTGTCAGAGCAGATTTGGACGAGCCTTAAATCCCCCCACGCTCTCGCTCCCGTGTCAGCGACGTTTGTTTGGCTTATTTGCTTTGTTTTTACTTTAAACTTAAACGTGTATATCAAAGCATCGGCTGTGGATATTCTCTCACTGTCACATTTGACTGCTTTTGACTTCAGGAAGAAAATAGTGAGGAGGAGTAAGGAGGGGGCCCTGCTTCAGAGTAAGGGGGTGGGAGTACATGCCTTGCTCAGGGGTCACATGCTCCTTAGTGGAATTCCTGAGTCACTGTCCTCCCTCCCTCCTCTTCTAATGTCTCCTCCCCCCTCTCTACTGCAGTAACACGGCTTCCACTTTTCAAGGCTGCTGATCGCACAGACAGCAGATGAATGGGGGCCTGTATGTGTTTATGCCAGGGCACGGTGGCTTCAGCCACCATCCAGAGAGGAAAACGCTAACCCTTTCCCAGCTCTCTCCTTCCACAGACGGCGTGTGTTTAATTTTCTCCTGCAACATATTTGAAAGGAATGCAATTTCCTTCCTGGTGGAACTGTATCTGCACTGGAGAGCTGGAGGGCACACTCTTCTTTCAAACTTTCCTGATTGTCAAACTTTAATTTTTAAATCACAATTTTCAGGAAATTTTATATCATAAACATCTATAACATGTTTTTGAGTGCCCTAAATGGGCCTAAAGAGGTTTTATAATAATTGCATGCTGTGCTGGACTGCGATTAAATCAGTCCAGGTCAGCAGACTAGTAGGTCAGTGGTGGGTTTGGTTATACAATGGCTCTTTTTCTTTAATGAAATTCCCCTTACTTTGTAATCAGCAGTAGACAGGTCTTTACAATCCTGTAAATCTGTCACTGGGACTTGCAGGCAGCCTCTTAGTGTCTAACAGAGTTCATATGAGTCACAGTTATTTGATACTTGGCTTAGTGGTAATAAGGAACATCAAGCTTCTGCATCACTCTCGTGTGTAGCGGGAAAACCTGAAGTAACATTTAAAGCCTTGCATTAAAATAATGGCCAAAATAAAACTCAGGATTCACTGTTGTGCTTTTACATGTTCTAAGTTTCTCATCAAAATAAAGTAAAAGAATGCAAGTACTTTAAAAAGAGGTCAAGTAAAGACTGACAATTTCAAATTGTGGTACAGTACAGTACAGTAGTACAAGTATACACAACTTGGACAACCTGAGGTTTCATCCTGTCAGCAGGGGGAGAATATTCTGTTTTAAAGTAACTCAGAATAAGGAACACTTGGACTTTACCCAAACCAGCATCCACATTTTTGTTCTGTCAGTCGGTCAAGTTCAAAGACTGATAACAAAACAACATTGATGTGTCAGTTTGTAATGATTTATTTACTTAAATCAAAAAATATTATTCATATTGAAGTTTGTGTCAGGTCTGTCACTTCACCCTCAGTGATTTGGCTGCTGAAAATTAGTCTTATCTGTAAATGCTAAAAAATCAACTTCAAACCCGACCACACCAGGCGAGGTTCAGCTCAGAGACCTC
Organism: Etia nguti; assembly: GCA_015106755.1. Taxonomy (NCBI): domain Eukaryota; kingdom Metazoa; phylum Chordata; class Actinopteri; order Cichliformes; family Cichlidae; genus Etia; species Etia nguti. The sequence continues at coordinate 6,547 of VUQG01036818.1, forward strand.
AGGGCTGTGCTACTAAGAAACTCATCTAGAGTAGGTGATTATTAACTCTGAGTCAACCTCATTGTGAGTTCATCCTGCGCAAAGGTTTATTATACTTCTGAGAATTTCACACTTTAAGTTGCAAAAAGCTGATTACTGTGAACTTGAACTTAAAGTTCTGCTAACAGAAAAGTCCTCAACCGGAGTAGTCTTTATTTTGTCCTCTACCTTTAAAATAACACCAACCCTTTCGAGGTACTTATCAGGATGGTTTTTAAACTTGCCACAGCTCTTCTGTAACTTCAGGCAGTATCAGTGCCTCCTGTTTCTTCATGATGCTGGGCTATTGTCTCTGTGTGGATCTTTCTCTTCTTGTGACTGAAGGTCATCTTTTCAGGACTCTGCCTGTTTAGGCTCATTCTTTTATGGACAAATGAATTTGGGAACATCTACAGTACCTGAAAGTTTAGTCAGAGTACTGAAATATTTAAAGGAAACTTCCAGACAGCGTTACTTGTTAGTTCCTTGTGTTATTGTCAGTTATGCCAGCCTTATGTCACAGAAAAAATAAACTTGCGGAGTGGGAACCCTGCCTCGACACAAAGGCCCTTCAGGCTACGGATCCTTTTGATGTCTTTCAGCCAATCAGATGACCATATCAAAGTAGATCCAGACCTCCGCCCTCTCTCTCAGGATGGTTCATCTTTGGCACGAGGTCGGCCTCAGATTCCAGTCGAGCCAGCTCGTTTCTTTTCATCTGTCACAGAAACTCAACACCCCGAGGGCCCGAAGAGCCAACGGCCCGAGATTAATGGGTTTGCTCAAATTACGTGGCGCACACAGGAGAAAAACTCTGGGTTTCTCTCTCCTCGTGTCTCTCTCTCTTTGCTCTGTTTGTTCAGCTGTTCCTCACCCAAAGATCATCCCCCTCCAGCACCAAACCGCCTCCTCTTCCCTGACTCTGAAGTGCAGGACAGGGCTGTTGTCTTGAATTCACTGGCTGCAGAACAGCAAACACACAGAGAGCAGGAACAACAAACCTCAGCTGTTCACACCTCCGTGAACGCTGCCAGTGACAGCAGCTTGGATACAAAACACTGTGCCATGTGGCTATTTTTAATAGGTAGGAAACTCTATCTACAGGGCAAATAAAGAGACTTATGATGCCTGGAAACTAGGTCATAATCGATGAACCTGTAAATGGAGATTATCAAGTGAAAAAGACGGCTCTGTGATCTTATATATAAAACATATGAAAGTTATTTTTAACTTTGAGGCTTTGTGGTCTGTCCAAGCTGGAATCAAAGTATACAAAATAACATGACACAGTGAGCGATTACTGGATTCAGATTAACATTGCAAATGACTTAATGAAGTCATTTACACAACAATTCTTCATTTTATGTTATTTTGAAACAATCATTATGATGTAAACTGGTCAGAAAGTAGTTGTTGGTGATGAACTCCTGGCTGTGTACACTGTTTACACTTGTGCTCCGAAGTTTACATCCACTTATTATTGGTCGTTAAGGTCATGGTCATTTTGGGCTTTTAATGATTTTCTTAAACTGTTCTTTTCCAGGGTGAAATGATTGTACAGTATTCATCTTTAATGACTTAAAAAACACGAATCATGGTGAAAAGCTTTTAGCATAATTCTTGCTGGATATTTGACCACTCTTCTCGACAGAGTTGGTAGAGTTCATTTGAAGGGGTTGGTTTCCTGGTTTGGGCCGGCTCAACCCTATTTTCAACAAGGTTGAGGTCAAGATTATGGGAATTCCATTCCAGAAGCTTAATGTTAGCCTGCTTTACCCATTCCAAAACCAGCTTTAATGTGTATTTGGTACCATTGTCCCGTTGGAACTTCCAATTGTATCCCAAGTCTCAAACTGCAGATTTAAGGTAAAGTTGAAGAATTGGAAGGTAGTCTTCCAGTATTCCATCCACTTTGTGCAGCGTACCAGTACCACTGGCAGCAGTACATGCCCCGAGCATGATGCTACCACCACCATCCTTGACAGTTTATACAGTGTTCTTTGGTTTCAAAGCCTCAAAATTTCTCCTCCAAACTTACCTCTTGTCATTGTGGCCAAACAGTTCCATCTTTGTCTTGTCTGACCAAAAAGCTTTTTCCTAGAAGGCAGCTGGCTTGTCCATGTGGGCAACTGCAATTTTTAGTGTAGTTTGAAGGACCAGGAGCTTCGTTCCTGGTCCGTACACCCTCAGTCCTGACTTCACTGTGAACAGTGCCGCTGGTGTTCTAGCAGGTTTGATGCTTGATAGTTTCTGAACAACCTAACCAATTTCTTCTCATGTGAGGGTGACCATGTGGGTCTTATTCCGCTGACTCTTATGTTAAAATGACCAATTTTACATTAATAAAGCATGTACACACTCATACAAAAAGCTTCCTGGAGCTCCACAGATAGCTTACCCCTTCAAAACAACTGAATGTTATTTCATAACTTATCTACTGGGATACTGTTGAAGCTTATAGAGAGGGGTGTAGTTGCTTCAGGTGACAGTGTTTCTGTCTCCTAGGCCTCACCACTTGTTGGATTTTTCACTGTACTGGATCTCTAAATTGTATTTTTGCTGCTGGTGCCCTTTTTGAAGCGTAAGTAATTATCTTCCAAGAAGTTTGTGCTTCAGTTTTGGTGAGTAAAATTCCAGTATGTTATTATTCTGTTACCCACCAATTAACCAACATGTCTGTCTGTGAGTTACAAGACAGTTTGCCTCAGCCCGAGGCCCTGAGAGGAAAGCAGCATTTCTAAATGTCACGTGCATAATAACTTGCATTTGTATTCACTCACACAGGTGAAATAATAAAATGAACAAAAGTAGTTTTGTAGTAATTCTGTACAGCAGCAACTGAAAATAATTTTTAAAAATGCAACTTTAATTTTAAACGTCCAGTTCTCTGAGAACTCGGCCATTGCAAGTTGCCTAATTTTGTCAACTAGCAGCTAAATACTAGCAGTAAGTGTTGACAACAATCCCATGCTGATGTGCTGTGCTGGCTTTGGGCATTTAGGGTGAGCTTAGGTGAACCATGTGCTCCAGGGTCATTGTGTCCAAACGAGTCGTTTGTACATACAGGGCTGGGGCCTCTCTTCATTTAGACTGTGTCCAGATCCTAATGCTGTTCAAAAGGTCAATCAGTCCCCGCGTGAAAAATGACCCGAGCTTAGACGAACATGCTGCTGTCACACAATTCATTGGCCAGGCCCCCACCGTGTCAGCACTTTCCCGTGTACCCTGGGGCATTACAGACCACCCCCACATCCTTACCTCGTGGCACACACTCACACACACATTATGCTCTGTCAAAATAAAGGCCAAAATTCTTCTGTTTCTTTCTTCTGCCGTACTGTTTTTCCACTGAAGCCCAGCCTGCCATTTCAGTAAAACTCTTTCTTCATCTTTGGTATTAGTAAAAAACGTGCATGAAAACAAACATTTAGGTTAAGAAAATAAGAATACATATAAATACTAAAGGTCAAACAGAAATGCCAATGTAAGATGTATGAAACTATTTACTACTGTCACAAATAAAAGTTACAATACAGGCCGGAAGAAATGGTGACCTTAGTTTTTAGAATCAGCAAAAAAATCTGAAGACCTTTGTGTCAGCAAAGACAGTTTTGTTGGTGATTTTTACTTGGTAAAGTTTAGGAAAAGCAAACAAGTAATAATTAGCAAAGCACTGGCCCACTGCAGCTCAATCACCATGCAAAAGCAAACATGGTTCACAACCTGTTCCCCCATCATTGCAGTGTTTCAGGAACATGTAATTTAACCCAGAAACTCCATATAAAGGTTGGTCACCAAACTTCTGTTTGACTTCGTTTTTCTTGGTTATTAATGTGTTTTGCAAGTTTTTACAAATCCATGCACTGATATCTACTAGAGAAGATCACAGCCTTTCAGAACTGGTTTCTGGTCTTATCTCTTGAATGTAGAAAGTTCTTGTTGCTAGCTTGTCAACATTAGCCTGTAGCTAATGTTGTCCACCCACACAAAAAATGAACACAGTTGTGATTGGTTGCCTGAAAAGGAGCAACAATGAAGAAAACACCATCTTTCTGAAAAGATAGATGCCAATCAATAGTAAAGCTCAACGTTAAAACTTCTAGACCTCTCTGGTGAAAAGTTTTCTACCCTTCCTAAATTTGACATAGATTCAGTAATTCATATTTGGTTTGTATATAATGTAGTCCAAATAGATTGCAGGGTCATACAGGTTCAGGATAATGAAGGAATAACACCAAGTGCATCAGCTGGGTTATAAAATGTGTACTTTTTTTAACCTATAGCCAAGTGAAAGTATACAGATAAAAAAAAAAAAATCTAAAGAAGACCTAGAATAGAGCTTTGAGGTACTCCATTGTTAGAGGACCAGTAGATGAAATAATTTACAGTAGAGTACATGTAAGTAGAGTTCTGTTTTTTTTTTTTCAATAGTTGAATGATTATTACTATCTGCTGCATGATATTTGCATACAAGTAACTACATGCACATGGGATCAGCTGTCTAGTTAAAAGTCTGACTTTGCTAAAACTTTTTTTCTGTAGAAACACAAATGGAAAGGGACCAGTCTTACTCAACATCCAAAGTGCTTTTACACCTCATTCACTCAGGCAACTGTCAGCGTAAAGAGCTGGCACAATACGAAGAGAAGTGAATTGAGTTTTTTACATAGCACCTCAAGAGCTCTATCCATCTTGCTAACACACCCACAGCCAGTTTAAGAATCATCAATTAACTTAGCAATTACCAGTTTTCTAAAATACTTTGTTTTTGCTGACAGTCATTGTTTGGATCGCTGTAACTCTAAATAAATAAGCTTGTTAGTGCCACAACAGTTTCAGTTTAATGATGTTTAACAACTTTTCTTTGGGTTCACCTCAACTGAAAGTTGTAGCCCCAAAATCCCCAACAGTTTCTACTAAAGTAATAGAAAGTGAAGATAACGAGAGAGATAAAGATGTGAGAAGTGTGTGATATTTCCTGGGGTTGCAGATAGACACTGGTGGATCAAACAGCAGCTGCACTCTCTAAAATTAGATGGCAAAGGATCCTGTGCCTTTAATCAGCAAACTCCCAGCAGTGAGCACCAAGAAAGGAACACAGGGTTATGTTGACTCTGTATCTGGAAAAGAGGTTTACAGAGCAAAGGCCCAAATATAGCCGCTAGTTCTCAGAGCCGCAACCCTGTTGCCTGGACATCCCTGCTGGAAAGTAAACAGAGGGGATGCTGGATTTGCCACGTCAATGAACTGGCAGGAAGTAAAGGGCATACTGAGGGGGGAGGGGGAGGAAATCCCTTTTATCAATGCTGAAACTTTATAACCTGGGAGCAGCAGGTTGGACTGTTTGTTGGCTGGAGAGTACAGCTGAGTGTTTAGAGGCAGTACGCACCTTATCTGGCACTTTGATTACAAAGCACAGGGAGCCAACCAAATGTGATATCGATGACATCAGACCTGCCGAAATAAAATGTACAGGAAAGTCTCTGCAGGTTGAAAACACACACAAATTAAAGGACATAGGAGAGCTGTGTCAGGCAGAGGAGACTTGTGAGTTTCTATAAGTAGATTCCTGTGGAACCTGCTCCCAGTTTGGATTCGGGTTAAAACTCTCCTTTTCAATAAAGCTTGTAGTTTGGGCTGCTTGAAGACTTCCCATGATGCACTGAGAACTTTTCTCTACTCCTCATCTGTTTATACACAGCTAATGCAGGTCACTAAATTATGTCTTCTCTGTCCCACAGTTGTGTTTTGTCTCGTCTACCTGTGCTCCCCATTTTATTCTTCTGTCCTCTCCCAAACTCATCACAGCAGATGGCCCCGCCCCTCCCTAAGCCTGGTTCCACTGAAGTTTCTTCCTGTTAAAAGGGAGTTTTTCCTTCCCACTGTTGCCAAGTGATGGATTGTTTGATTTTTAAGGTTTCCTCTAACATTATTACTGTTACCTTTCAGTACAAAGCACCTTAAGGCAACTTGTATGATATATAAATAAAATCCAAACAAAAACATAGTAATCCTGGTCATCTTACTCACTCACTTCTGGTACTGTGCCGTACTGTACCTGCTGTTTCGACACCTCCGCCACCTTATCATCCACCATTTAATGTTAATTTATTGAAGTCCTTTAAGTTCCCAATTTTATTTACAACATATTTTTGGAAAGTGACAAGCCCACAGCCTCGGTACAAACCTCATTAACTATAGTTAAACATTTCAAAGACATTACACAGACATAATAATTAACAATGTCTAGTTAACTATATTATCCTGGGTAAGGTCATCTGTGTTGCTCATCATGTTTAAACATTAATTTTGATCATAAAGCTTTCACAAAGAGAAAATCACACTTTCCCATCCGATCTAAGGAGCGTCCCATTTTTCTTTTTTCCAAATTTACCCTTCCTTGTTTTTTCATCTGCTTTTGGGCTAATGTCTCTGAGATGTTCTCTTTAAAGGGGAACACTCCCATCCTTCCAGCATCTCTGTTTAGCCTCAGCTTTGAGCATTAACTTTTAAGTACACTGTGGTTTGTGCCGTGCAGGGCGGAGCTGGGCTTGGAAGGCCTGGATCTTCTTCCTCAGATCTGCTTTGTAATTAAATATCCCCCACAGCAGCACAGGGCCACTTAAAGAAGGGGAAGAGCTGCTTCCCTGCCAGCCTTCCTCTGTTAAATGTGTAACAGCTGCTCAGCACTTTCATCCATGCTTGCTTAATATTTAGTTTGTTTTTAAAATCAGAGACCGACCTTTGATCCTCCACCCTTGCCTCCAGGCACTTCTATATTTGATCTGCTAACATCAGCATGCTTCCTCTTATCTACACTTTCACAAGTAAACGCTAAAATCTGTTTATGTCATTTGTGTATCGAGGAGTCACGGGGTTTTCCTGAGGCTTCTTTTAGACTGCTCTCTAAACGGTTGAATGAATAAAAAAATTTTGTATTGTAACCTGATTTAGAGCATATGTGCAAAATAAAATTAAGAAGATTAATTTCAAAGGAGACTAAGAAAAAGATATTTTAAAATTTAAGCAAAATATGTTAATTCCATAGCAAACTTATGCCATGCCATACATTAAAGCAGGAAAAATCCCTGCTAGACAAACTGGAATAAAAGTGCGAAGGTTCTATCGTATCTGCTCCATTTAATAATGTTTAATTAAATTAATCACGCTAAACATGCTCAGAAAGTCATGAAACTGCAAACACACATCAGGCCTTGTGTAAATATATGTTTTTCATTGGTTTTCGACATGGATGTTTTAAAATGGCTCCAGAGCGCCACCTATGCAGGGATTTTGATGGATCAACTTTATAACTGATCAGTCTAAACTACAGTTTTTATCGTAGGGCGTTTCCGTGGCACCACAGTGAAATTCAATCATTCGCCACACATACACTGTCCAATCCAGACCAAACTTTTCACATGTGATAATGATCAGCCTTTACATACATTTCAATACAATATTTGAAAATGGTCACAGCGTCACCTAGTGGAAAAACAGAAAATGACATGTTTTACACTTTGAGCTACAGCAAGTGAATGACCCAAGAAATCTCAAATTTGGTCAGGAAAGCCTGAATAAGTTGGTCGTATGTTACATTGTAAACTGTGAGTTTTCGCAAAAGGGCGTGACTTTGGCGGCAAGGCACAATTCAATGTTTTGCCATGAAGAATGAAACTGCTCTAACTCAAAGCAATCTTGTTTAATTTGCCCAAACTTCACAGGATTGATGAGAGCCCAGCCCTGAACAGACCTCGATGACGCTTCAGTGTTAAAATTGAGTTTTCATTATCGGGTACGTACGGGAGCAGCTGCATCCAGCAGCAACGGGAGGCTTCATGGTGCATCCGTAACTCGGCCAGCTGCCATTTTCTGTGTCTAATCCCTTTTTTTCTGCTGTCTCTTTTCTGGTCCTGGTGGCTATGGACACTTTGCCCCACTCACTGGGAGCCACATGGATGTTGGGGCGGTAGTCCTGGAGGTGTGGGGCACTAGGACATGTCCACCAAAAATGTCGGCTGATGGAGGTGGGACAGCTGTTCAGTGTCACCGGCCCATCCTATTGGCTATGGTGGACTTTGGGGGCATTTCGTTGGAAGCGGAATGAGTGGAAATCCGATGTGTGCATGGGGATATTCACAAATATCCCATTGTCCCACTGGAAGCCAGCTGGGAGGTATGGGCAGCTGCTGTACTCTTAGGCATCCCTTTCTTCAGCTCTGATAGTTGGCTAACTATATCTGGCTAACTTATCTCTTTCAGATTGTACTTTCTTCAAAGATGTAGTCCACCTGTGTGTGCCTCCCTCTACTCTTATACATCATCCTGTGTTCTCCACCTTATCTTCTGCATTTCTCTCATGAACACTGTGGCCTCACAACACCTCCTCATCATCTCCATGTCCATTAAAATCTGCTCCAATCACCGCTCTCTCCCTCCTGGGAACACTGTCTACCACTTCATCTATCTTACTCCAGAACTCCTCTCTCTTTAACTATGATCCAGCCTGTAAGCCATACGCACTGATAACAGTCAACATCACTCCTTTGATTTCCAACTTTAAACTTATGATCCTGGTCTGAATCTCTCTGCACGTCTACAACACTGTTTGCATACTCTTCCTTCAAGATTACCCCTACTCCCTGTTTCTCTTCCTGTCTACACTATGGTAGAACAGCTTGAATCCATCTCCGATTCTTCTTGCTTCCCTTCTACCTGATTTCCCTACTGTCATCTCCACACTCTTGTCTTCCCTGCTCTTTCACTGCTTCCTAACAGTCTTCCTCCTTGTGCTCTACTCCTGTTTTTGGCCAACAGTAGTACAATTTCCATTTCTGGACTCCATTACACTTGAGTCTGCCAGGATCTGGTGAATTTCATCATCGGATTGTGAGTGCGAGAGTCTGAAATGGGGCTGGATCATAGTATGGTCAGCGGGTATCTAAAAGATGGCGCAGGGTCTTGACACTAAAACAAAAGGGAGCAGCTGCACGGTGGATATTGAGCAGAAATGTCCCCAGCTTCTCACAGGTGGTTTGCAAAATGCGCGCATCGACAAAGACTATCGAGCAGATAGTCCACTTCATACATACGTATTTGCAGGATTTTTTTCTCAATACTTTGACCATTAGAATTTAACATGTATTACAATGTTTTTAATATTTCAACAGATTTTAATAAATGACAGTTTTAACCTGGTTACAAACAAAGAGGTTGGTTAATTGAGATAAATAAACCAGTTAAAGAAAAACAGGAAAACGTAAACAGCAAAAAAAACCCTACATGTGCTAAATAAATTATTAGGCCAACACATAATAAATCAAGTTTGTTTATAAATAATCTGTATTCATATGTATCATTATGTTGATAACAACAATGCTGATATTTGTTTACATTTATTAATCATGTAAAGTTCCTGCACCTGTCACAGAAGCCACACGATGTCCAAAAAAATGACCCAGTCCAAAGTTCAAATGTTGAACTTCATCCTGACGTCCATGTTGGGTCATAGTTTGGACACCGTACAGAGGTCCAGAACTGGTCATGGACCGACATCATATTATCATATTAGTGCTACAAAAAGCCAAATGGATATACATCTGTGTCATTGTATCTGGATTTAGACATTAGAATATGGAAACAATACTGCCACTGTCAGGTCAAATTACAAATTACAGCATCTCCCTGTTATCGGTTACACCTAGGCTATTCAAAAGAAGAGTGCTCCTCAATGGTAAAAGGCATTTTCAGGATTTCTGATGGGGTAATAAAGACCAAGAACTAGTCAAAGCAGCTGGATTCATTTTTCCTGTTTAAAAATGTAAAATTCCACGATAGCAGTTTGTGTTGTTTACATACTACTGGCCATTCATGGGACCTGAAGGTATAAAAGAAAATTTCTAAGTACATATAAGTTTAATAAAGGGCATCATGCTCAAAATCTTGAACTGTTGTCCATCTTTCTGTGGCATCTTGTCTTTGACGACTTGGCATTTACTCTGCAATAAATGTAAGTCTTATCTTGAAATTACAGCATGCAGTATGTGGCAATCACTGTCTGAGAACTGAGCATGTATTGTGTGTGGGGGGGGCTGTTACTGAGACAAAGTCCAGAGTGAATGTGCATGCAGTGCCAGGCTTAGTTAGCTGTACAATAACAAACAAGCAGTGGAAAATGGTGAGCTGCTCTCAACAATTAGATGTGTGTTGGTCTCCTAACACTGTATACAGCACATTAGGCAAAATGTTGTAAATGTCTTTAGAACATGTTTATATTACCCCTTCTCTACTCGTACTCATTACTTATAAACAGGTCAAAAGAATCCATTGAAAGAAAACAGTAAAAGTTAATGGGAATTATTGGCTGTTCTTCAAGGAGTATAAGAGATGAACAAGGCTTTAACAGCAGCATTAGACTATTGGAGCTGCTTCAGCTTTTCAACTACTTTATAAACACTTAGCTTTTGTCTTTTTCATAGACTCACAAGCTAAATCAGGAGGGGTAGGGGGATCTTGAAATGATTACATATACTAGAAAACGTAGTAGCAACTTAAGTTTACATTTTTTCTTTACTTGTTTGTTTGTCTTTTGTTTTTTGGAGGGATTTTCTCCAACTTCTATTAATGGGCTACATACCACAGGCCTTTAAGGTGGCAATAATTAAACCAATACTTAAAAAGGCGCCATTTGACCCATCTGACTTAACAAATTATCTCCAACCTTCCTTTCATATCAAAAATCCTTGAAAGAGTAGTTGTCAAACAGCTAACAGATCATCTGCAGAGGAATGGCTTATTTGAAGAGTTTCAGTCAGGTTTCAGAGCTCATCACAGCACAGAAACAGCTTTAGTGAAGGTTACAAATGATCTTCTTATGGCCTCTGACAGTGGACTCATCTCTGTGCTTGTCCTGCTAGACCTCAGTGCAGCGTTCGATACTGTCGACCATAATATTCTATTAGAGCGATTAGAGCACGCTGTAGGTATTACAGGTACTGCGCTGCTGTGGTTTGTATCATATCTATCTAATAGACTCCAATTTGTGCATGTAAATGGAGAGTCCTCTTCACACAATATGGTCAATTATGGAGTTCCACAGGGTTCAGTGCTAGGACCAATTCTGTTTACATTATACATGCTTCCCCTAGGCAGTATCATTAGAAGACAGAGTATACATTTTCACTGC
>VUQG01036822.1:6745-23231 GCA_015106755.1 Etia nguti
CTCGCCTTTCATGGTCTCTCTTGAAAGCATATTTGCAAAGGGGAAAGCTCATAAACAAAAATTACTACCAAGTGTTACAATGGAAGCACTCGATCACAGTTTCAGTTCTGCGGTCCATCTGTTACACTCTCGCCTCTGTGATTTATTTCTTTTAGTAATTAGGCTTACAGCAAGCTATTTGTCAATGCTGGAAGAAATTTTGCATCTTTGACATGCCAACTTTCCCAAAAGGAGTTTGTTTTTAGCTTGACCAACAGGTTGTTTTTGTTTTGTTTGTTTAAATTTTCCAGTGAGGATGGCAGAACTGACTCTGCTGTCAGGAGATTTTTTTAAATTATTATTTGTCATGATTCAACTTTTATCAAAAAACAGTGAAGTATTCTGCCAGCCTGATTGCAACAGCACGTATTATGAGCTATCCCCAAAGAAAACCCTCCCTGTATGGGGTTTCTTCAGTCAAATCTTATAAACTGTGGAGCTCCATTTGTGGGTCACTGACATGAAAACATTTGTTCTACCCTGCTGTTGATAATCAAAAGCTTTTGCACTGCTGGTCCTCCTTCTTTAGAGCCCCGCCCATCCTTCTCTTTTCTCTCTCCGGCTTTAAGCGTCGAGTACCCAGAAAAACGCTGAATAGACCGGAAAGAGGCGACTTTGTAATAAAAATAAAAGCACATAAATGGTTCTCATGAGTTGAAAGTCAATATACTGGTATAGTATAAGCTTGCCTGTGTAGTTATAATGGGTTTTTTCTTTGGTTTGGAGTTGTCAAAGTAATATAATAGGAAGGCACTGTGTTAAAAAGAAAGCATGATTTATTTATACAGCACATAACATTATGGGCAAACTCAATGTGCTTAACACAAAAGACAAAAACATAAAAGGCTGTGTAGGTTTACTTTGCTTTAAGGCAGGGATTAACATAGAAACACGTTTCCCAAGTCAACAAATAAACTGCAGTTTGTTTAGTTTGTTTCTGGTAATACAGTATCCATCTTCCATTTGTGCCGCAAGGCCAGGGTTAAGTCTTATTTTGAAAACCTACGCCGGAAGTATCAGTCTGTAGCGTTACCAGCTTGACGTGGGTCTCTGCTCGCCGTCTCGCTTCTCCTCGCTCTGGTTCAGCATCTGTCTTCACAACAGTTCGCTGGGCGCGCAGTATGGATCCGTTACGCGTTACGCGCTATGGTGTCCCTTCTGGCACAGAGCGTTTCCTGACACGCACTTTTCACTGCTGTGTAAACTCTTAAAAGGGGTTCTGCTGTGACTCGCTGTCTCCAAACTTCCAACATCTCTCGCTGTCTTTTAATGTGAGAAGAAGCAGAGCGCACAAGTGACCTGCGGACACATTTCCTGCGGTCAGTCCTGACGCGCACAGACACTTTTCTTTTCTGGAGGGGGAGACTTGGGATATCATTTACTGCAGCTGCATTGTTTACTATATGTGGATAATTATTCGGGACGATGGGAGACTCCGTGTTCTTCGACAGGCAGAATTCGTATCTTGTAAGTACCCCCCCTCAGGTTTATTAGCCGTGGATTAATGACAGCGACTGGAGCGTGCACTGATGAGACTCGAGGGCTTACATCTTGTAGTTTCTGCGCGCATGCCTGAGAAAGATGTTCATTTCCTGCACGATGCAGTTGTGTATCGATATGAAGCCTCTCTCTCTTTCCTCATATCTGAGATCATGCATTAAAAAAAAGAAGAGTGCCACAGAGAATTATCGTTATTTTCTGTATCAGCAGCCACTCACAGCCAAGTTAAAGCCCAAATCTGCACCAGCTTTTAGATCTTTCTCCTCACAAACGTCACTCAGTCGGTGTGAATCAGAAATCTGAACCTAAGTAGAGCAAAGGGGCCTCAACATGCTAAGGGAAAAAAAAGAAAAAGAAAGAGAAAAAAACTTCCTGTGATGGAACTTTTTAAGTGGCGTGTGGTGCGCAGAGCACGTACATATGCACACACGCACACAAGACCACACATGCTTCCTGGTTTCTGAAGAGCGAGTCAGAAAAGACAGAAACCTGTTGCCATCTCGCTGTGGAGAGCCACAGGTGTTGTGTTTGACATTCTACACCTGGAAGCCCCCGTGGCCCAAATGAAGGCAAAACACACAGATATGGGTCAAGGCCGTGGAGCGGTGTGGGCTGCTGTGAGAACTGCACCTTCAAAAATGTTTCCCTCAGCGATTTTTTTTTTTTTTGTTCCTCAGTTTGTGTTTGACGTGTGTTTGACAGATTTCTGAAGATCACCAGAAGGTCTGGTGAAGCAGCCACTTGGGTTGCTTTGCAGAACAGGTTCATTTCAACTGGATCGGTTTTTGCTGTAGACACAGGTTCCTCAGCCACCCTTTCTCCCTCCATCTGCTGCCCTGTCTCCTCTCAAGTGGTGAGGAATCCTCCTCTGACTGCTCCAGCGGTCCGCCTGCTCGTTTATGAGCAGTGTTTCTGTGGCTAGAAGCCCTCATAAAGCTCCGAGCGCTGATTGGAAAACAATACAATTTTCTTTGGCTCGGCTGGCATCGCGCTGTGGTCTGGATCGGCGCTTTGTAGCAGGCCCGTGTGGTGTGAAAGCCATCACCACACGACCCATAGTTACGTGTCTAAAATTCATCCAGCAGAGGCCACTGAGGCTTTGGTGCAGTGACCAAATAGTTAGAGTGGCTGCCGTCTGTCTAGAGAAATGAAATCTGATGTAACTGGATTTGTATTTGTTTATTGAAATTGTGGCTTGCATCTGTGAGCCCAGTAATAAATGGCTGAAAATCGTACCGAAAGCCCTCAGAATGACTGCTCTGATTGGAGCAACACAAACAGCTTTTCATAATCGTAAAGCCACAATAAGGAGACAGCATCTTTAAAATCATTTTGATGGCTTAAGTTCTTGTTTGGATAAAAAAAACAATAGTAGTGCCCAAAAGAATGTGATCCACAGTACAAGCATCCAAAATGAGTTTCCTACGACCCTTAGGGTCAGTAAGTGGCATTCCTATTGAAGTTGCATTCCGACTGAATGCCACCCTGTGGACGTTTTCCAATTGAGTACAACTGGGAGGAGATCAAAGGCAGAGCAAGAGGAAGTGAAGAAATGTTTATCCTATAGATTTGATGTCTTTTTTGATTTTTGCACAGCCCCTGAATTAAGAGTAGGAGGAAGTAGATAGGTAAGTATGGACCTGGGACACTCGGCCTGAACCAATAGAGAAGCTGAAAAAAAGGCGCAGTGCAGTTAATACTTCTTGTGTCACATATAAAGAAAGAGAAGACACAGCCTTTAGTTTCTTTTTTCATGTTAAAAAATAGGACATATATATACATGTACCCACACATGTCAGGTGATGTTGATTTGCCCTCATTTAATAGTGCAGAGGTGCATGTGTGGAACTTGTCTTTGCAGATAGGCTGCTAGTGGTGGGCATAAAGTCAAAATAACTAGTCTATACGACACTGAATTGTGGCTAATGTCTGTCTCACCCTACTAGAGAGGATTTGGCCATTTAAAAAATAGATAATTATCCCTCTTTTTTTCTCTTTCAGACACTCAAAACATAATCAGATTTCTCTAACACTTACTATGTGTCGTTATTTATCTACTGCTCGGGTCAGTGAATAAATACGGTGGCTTTCCAAACATATGTTGACCACAGGGAAGCTGATCACAACATAACACTCATAATATAGGAGAGTGTTTCTCCTGTGTCTTCTTTACTTACACTCAACAGTAAACGTAAGACAGGTATCACATTAAGCTAAAATGGTATCAAGTAAGAACAGTTAATAATGCTAGCTAGTAAGCTGATTAAATAAGGCAACTTAAAGATTGAAGCTTATGTTTAGAAATACAAATTTCTTCCGTGTTTAGACTCAGTATGGAAACCTTGCACATTACCATTTTCCGAAGGCAGTTCCATTCCCGTTGGTTGTCCCAAACCCAAAGATAATTCATAAGCAGTTAAGTTTCTAGTCATTTTTGAATTTTTCTTTAATAAATAGCGCTTAATCGTGTAAATGTTAAATATTAACCTATGTTTTCTTGTCGGTTTTGACCGTTAGGGGCAATATGTAATCAGTAAGCCTGGACTCAGAAGAGTAGATGATAGTTTCTCATTAATTAAAAGCCATCACTGAAGGAAGTGTTTGTCCAGTAAAGACTACAAATGCTAAGTGGCACTGGAATGTCAGACTTTCTTGTAAACATAGCTTCGTCTTTCGTCCCGACATTGTTGCAGTTCTTTTATTTTTATTTTTATTGTTTCCTCACTCCAGCTTGTGCATGAGTATGTGAGTTCATTGAGGCTGCATAGACATCTGGCATAGTTTCTCTAAATGCTCTACACTTAATAAAAGCAAAAATAAGTAAGTTTTGGAGTTGGGCACAAGAAGTTTACCTAGCTGTTGAAGTGAACAAATTCATTCAGATTGTAAACATATTAGGTCTTTCATTCGGAAACTTGGACATCGCTTTATTACAAAAAGCAGCCGGTAAAGGCATAAGAATTACATCCTGACAGTGCATCACAACCAAATACAAGTGAGTGTTCAGTGAGGATGTGCACTGTCGGCTCATAAATCATAAACACTTGGTGTGAGAAAGCCTCGAAAATATGACAAAGAAGTAATAGGATCAAATTGGACTTGTATTAATGGGGGGATTATGCCTCTTCAAGCTGCTTCTTACATGCTGCTGATAAACAAATCTGTTATTTTTTTGTTGTTCATGTCAGACTAGATAAATATTTCGGATTATACCTTACCAAACTCGATAAGAACGGGAATGGAAAAGACCAAGACAAATACAGAAAGTGAGTGAGAGAGATGTGCAACAGCACCTTGCGGTTGCCAGTGCGTAAAGGTTTAATATCCCCACAAGGCGGCCAAGCATTTTTTTTTTGTGATGTATTCTGCTCATAGAGTCCATTTTCCAATTGGAATACCATTGGGAGAACACGTAACCGTTCTGGATTGATCACCCAGCTTTTGTCTTGGGAGGAAATTGTTTTGTAGATGTAGATTACAGGTTTTACATGGTATTATGAGGATTATAAGAACGATACACAGGCAACCCTTTTAGTCAACATAGGCAAGATTCATCACCCGCAAAGACTCTAAAAATGTTAAGAGGAACAAATCACTCTTGGTGTAATGGTTTATCAGCACTGAAAAAGGAAAAATACACAGCTGAGCTGCTTAAATACACAACTGAGCTGCATAAAAGCTCTCTATCTTTAAGACAGCACTGCGTCTAACTTTCCCTCCTGCCCTGCTAGTTGTCTTTTAGGTGTTACTACTGCCATATCCCATCTTATCGCTTAACATTTGTTAGTCTGGATAACAGGATAAACATGAATGTATATTAAATATTGATGTTGTAATTGTTAAAAAATAACCAGGCTTTCTTAAGTTCTCAGTCATTGCTTGCTAAGCTGTTTGTATTGTGTTACAATTACCCGACCTTTTATATGTGAAGTTTTATACTTCACACCTGAAGAGGTCGCCAGTTTTGCTGTGCTGTGGAAAAGAAGGGGCTTCCAACCAATTTTCAGCCAGTAGGAGGAGAAACATAAACCCCACATGATGCTACTGATGCTAGCTAATCAGCTAACAGCACCATTTTTTTGGTCAGGCATGCATTTTAAATTGTCGTCTTAACTGTTGAAGACTGATGTTTGGTCAGACGGTCAACAAGTGATAAATGACAGCACAGTGTGGCAGCTAGCATAACATTTCAGGTTTAAAACGCACAATCTTTATTTCTAACAAGTGTTAAGTTTGGGAATTCACTCGCTACACTGATAGGCATGTCATGATATCAGAAAGTTAGAAGTTATAGCCAGTGTTGGTCAAGTTACTTGAAAAAAGTAATTAGTAATTAATTACTGATTACTTCTCCAAAAAAGTAATCCTGTTACTTTACTGATTACTTATTTTCAAAAGTAATTAGTTACTTAGTTACTTTTAAAAAACATGATACACAACCTGAATACGTAATAAGGCAATAGACTTTTCAGCCCAATTCTACTTTTTCTGCATAATCTATCATATTAAATTTAATCAAATGAAAAAGTCTCTTTTTGAAACTTGTTTTATTGGTTTTAATCTTTTAACTTTATGCATCAACAAAAAGTAAATTATATGCAACATTCTCTGACTGGAAGAAATTTGTTTAACATTTAAATCTATTTTCTGCATATTCCAGCATATAAAATAAAATAATGTTTTGTGTTTACACTCACTCTTTCAAATAGATGCAAGTAAAACACAGCAGAAATACATAAAACCAAAGACTCAGCGGCACTGAGTCCTGTCACTCTTAAATCTATTTTCACCTGTTTAGCAGGAGTGGGGCGGGTGGAGGTTTGCCCTGGTGCAGGTGTGCCGCAGCGGTCATGTCAGTGGGAGGATCCGGGAATTTCTCTGTGAATTTCACATTCCCATGGCAACATACTTGGTACTTGCTCAGAAGTTTAGGGGTTTTTTCACTGTAAAAAGAAGTTTTCTTCCCACGCAGTGTACAGCGGACGCTAAAGTTTTTGCCACTTTTTTACGAAATCAAACTCAAAGTAAGGTCAGTACTTCCACGCTTTAAACGCTGCACGGTCACACTCTCTCCCGCACTTTATATATTATCCATTGTTGATCTGCACACGTCTGTTACTATGACTGTTAGACGCGCTTACGTCGTTGTCATGAGACACTCTTGCAAACAAAATCACGGTTTAGTAACGCAGTAAAGCAGCGTGCTTACGGGAAAGTAACAGTAATCTAATTACTTTTTTTGCAATAGTAATCCCTTACTTTACTCGTTACTTGAAAAAAGTAATCGGATTACGCGCTACTGCACATCTCTGGTTATAGCATTAGTTATTTTACGCTAGTTTAAGCATGTATGTAATGTTGCAAATATTTTAACCTACAAAACATAGTTGATTTCACAAAAACAATATAAGCTGTCACTTGTTGCCATTTTCCCCATGGGCTTTTCAGTGTTCTTCTCCTTCAGTGTGACGAATCACCTTGAACAGTTGTAGGGATGTGCTACCTATGTCAGTTCAAGTAGAACTGAAGAACTCCTGCCTAGTGTAAATAAGGTACTCAAAAAAAAGAAAAAACAAGTATAAAAAACAAGTATTTTCAGCATTTAAAGATATAGTTGATATTAGTTCAAGTGACATCCCTACTAGGAAGTATATATTTTAGATTTACATTACATTTATATTTTACTTAGTGTACTATTTGGAATTCTATTAACAGAAGCGGGAACATTAAGATACATGTCAACATGCTAACAGCCTATGATTATGCTATTTTTTACATTAAAGTTAAGTGAGTTAGACTAGTCATTATTTAACACTAAAATTATGTAAAACTGAAATTGGTAGACGTGTTGATGTTTTTTAACCTAGTTAATTAAAAGAAACACAAATTACCATCTTGACCTTAAATTCAACTGCCATATTATGGTGGTCCCCTAACTCGAAGACGTTTTAGTTGATTAAAGTAATTGAGATCTAACAGTCCAATGCTATTCTATCCAACAGTTAATATAATTAACTGGTTATTTCTTGTCTCACACTCTTACATGTCGTTGAACGAGTTGAATAAGAGAATCAATGGTCACTGAATCAGGTTTTGGAGCCAAAGTGTTTGTTCAGTCCACTAGACTTCTGTCATTTATTTAGCAACCACAGTGATTTATCACATAAGCTCAAACAAGACAACCAAGTCATGTGTGCCACATCAGAAGATTAGTGTGTGTTTTGGTTTATTTAACCTACTGTTTGGTTTGGCCTTATCAATTCAATATTCCATGACAAGCTACAGGACTGGTGGGTTTAACTCTGATTAAACCTTGTTAATGACCTGTGGGTTTAGCTGTAGGTCATGTGCACCATGAAGCACTACGTTGTCTGGATGTCACATCGTGGCAACAGAGAAGTGAAGAAACAAGGAAGTGTCAGAACACGAGTTTGAGTGAGCTCATCTTGGACAACAGCCAATTGTAGCGCCAATAGTTTGCCAGTAGTCCAATAATGATTGTCTTTGTCTTGAATTGTGTTTTGAATTTGCAAGTGTTAGCAAATGATTACAAGTTTTCCTGTTTGAGGAAGGCTACAATTCAGACAAGGGGGTATTTTTAGAGTCAGAAATCTTGATATAGTGAAGAAAGATCCAGAAGGTCTTGTTTTATTTTAATTAACTATACTGGAAGGTAGCAGCTCTTGAGTTACAGTGAGAAGTACAAGGGCAGACAGAGCACAACACAAAGGAAGCATTGATTAAATGATTGATGAGACTCCTGCATTAGCTTTTTAATCTTAAACTGATCAAATAAAAAAAAAATGCTCCATCTTCCTCAAACCACCCAGAAACACTTGTCAGCCTCAGAGCGGCTAACTGCTTATACATCCTCCCTCTTCTTTTGTGTCCAGCTCCTCTCCTCATTTTCCTGTGCGCCATTGTTTTCAGAAACTTGAAATTCTTCTTTCTCCTCCTCCCTCCACCTCTCCTCCTCTAATTTAGAAATGCTGGGAGCAAACATTTTTATAGCTCTCTTCTTACCTGGTGATGTGTGACCTTGTTCTATCTTGGGAAGTTTGTTTGCTTTAGTCCGCTGCCACTGCCACTCCCAGTACAAATAGCTTTGGGAGGCACAAGCCTTTAACTCTTGTGGTCAGTTGCAAAATAAAGAGGCATTTTTGCAGATTGAATGAATCTTTACATCTTATCCAAGAGCAAACAAATGGCCATCCCAGGCTCTTTAGTGACTTTTTTGAACAGCTGGGCTCGTGCATGTCTGTGGGTGTTTGGAGGAATGGCATCAACTATCCGTGCAGCTCCTTACTCATCAGCAGAGTGTGTCTATTTACTTTGATCACAAGTTTTCCAAAGCACACCCCGATCCAGACGGAAAACTTAGCAGGAGTGGAGGTTTTGCTCACAGGAGTGCACTTGGTAAGAATGCACTGAGTCGTCGGCTAAATTTGCACTTTTGACGCAATAGTTTGCCAATCAAAGCTATGCGAAAGTCTTGTTGACCTCTTGTAAAGTAAGTCATGCGTTGACACTGCACATGCTCATTAGCGTGGCACCTTGTGGGACTTTTGCTCGGGTATGGCAAGTGTAGAACCGTTGCAGCGTGGCAGGAAAAAGAAAACCCACAAAGGCAAACCCCCCCCCCAAAAAAAACGGCCTCTGTGCGTTCCATAGCTGTCACTTTTGGCTTGTCATGACAACACTGTCAGTCCCTCGTTTTTCTTCCTAGACCCCGTCAGGGAAAGGCACTTGTTTTATTATCAACAGCGAAAGAGAAGTCCGCCCTCCACTAAAAGTCTTGTCTTTTTATGGAGACGTCGAAGGCTGAGCGGGAGAAAGCAGAGCAGAGGAAACGCAGAGGAGAAAGTTCTGGCGAGATCTGATCCACTGTTTGGAGGCAGATGTGCGCAGAGAGGCAGGAGTCTGTCTCTGAAGCTGGATAAAATATGTGCTCTAGATGTTTTAAGGAGTTTGATTTACCACTCCTGCTTGCCTTTTTCATTAGCTGATCCAGAGGTGTGTCTTTGTTCAGCCCGACCTAAGGGACTTGGTCAGTAGGCTCCAGTAAAGGTTAGGCACGTTTCCTGGTTGTTTGCGCAAAAATCCGCCAGTGTATGTTGTCAGTCATTGTGTTGCTGTGTGAAAGTGAAGAAGCATTACATCATAGTTTGGGAATTTTAAAGAATCCCAGCAGCATGTTGCTACGAGATGGCGTAATGAGCTGGAATCAAGGGAGAACTTATCCTGGGTTTCAAGTTTTGAGATGTTTTCATACACACAAAGAAGAGCTGGATTCTAAATATTAACAGATTGTGCTGCCCCACTGAGAAATCCCTACTTATGTTTTCAACACCTCAGACAGCTGTTGCTCTCCGGATAACCTAAAGGAGTCGGCCATGCCAAAAAGCTGTTAAATCTCCTTGCTTTGCACTTTCTAGCATCAATAATAGTGAATTTGTGTCGCATAGCAATCTGATGAGAAAAGTAAATGCTTTCAGACTTGAGGTTACATGGAAAAAAGTGACCCTTGCTGCTTACATGGGGTTAAAAATACAATTTAAAGTCAATAAGTAATAAAGGTATAACTGAGGCCACTGTTGAGTCATTCGATCGAGCATGAAGTCTTGTTTTGCTGCTTCAGTGTGTTGCTGAAGATTAAAGGGCACGGGGGGAAGTGTGTCTGTGGGTGTTTTTACTTTAACAAGGTACCTCTGCTTTTCTCCAACAAAAATGCTCACGTACCAATCGGTTCCATGCTGTATACAACATGACCTCACAGGGGAAGTCTTAGATTAGATAAAAGAAAATTCCATGAGACAGTCATATAGTTCATTAATTAAAAAGATCAAATTATCATTCACATGATGGGCATCCGACTCAGCATCACATTTACTGATGAGAGCCAAAGTCCTGATGTCACATTTAGTCTAGCTGAGTCTTCACTACCTCAGTACAGTTGTTCACTGAGGTTTTTGTGCTCCACGCTCTCTTTCAGGACACAAATAAGTCCCTACAACAGCAACTATTTCTTTTCTTTAGATTTTTCCAGCATTACTAAGTGCTCCTTGTTGTTTGTGGCACTGTAAAAAAAACAAATTCCAAGTGGTCCAGCGACCAAAGGTTGCTAATATATTTGCAGATGTATGTGAAGGTTAGAGATCAGTTGGCGACCCCTTGGCAACCACAGGTCACTAGGGTTGGCAAGTGGTTGCTGGTAGTTGCTTTGAAGCTCTAGCAATCGATTTCAAAGATTTTAGTCATTGAGACCTGTAGACCAGTCAGCGGCTATAGAAAAATATATTTTCCCTAGTTTATGCACGGTGCTGTAATTTATGTGGAAGATAGCAACTTGTCTGCAAACACTTGCCAACTATTTGCAGAGCAGTTTTTAACAGTTTTCTGTTTTGTGCCACAGTTTTTCCAAGTTTCACCACCACTCGACCAATAATTTGCCAGTGTTTGCACAAGTTGGAATCTTCCACGCAAACTACCAGCAACTGCAGCAATCTGCTAAAGGCCAAAGCAACTGCTGGGAGGTGTTTAGCGCAGCATCCTCTTTGTGACCTATTTCATCAAGCAACAGCCATGATCCTTCAGCAACCACTCGTCAACCAGTTGGGGAATACACATTTTTCCCTAGTGACTGGAGGTTGCCAAGGGTGTCGCCACCCGATCTCTAGGCCTGTGTGACTGAACCTTGCCTAGCATGGTCTCCAGGATAGATAGTTGGCTCACAAATTTTGTAGGAACCGAAGGTGATGGCTTCCAGATGATGCTTAACATCGACCATACAGTGCCAGGTCCTCCACAGCTATGAACTCTGCAGTCAGCAATATTCACAGTCAGCTACAGTTCAGATGAAAACAGCTGAAGTACATTGACCAACTCTATTAGACACATTAAGAACCTATAAAGTGTAACCAGGAACAGTCTTGGACATTTTGGAAATTGTGTTAATTTACCAAGTACAAGGTATTGTACTTGGAAATTGTGTGTGGTCCACACCCAAAGGTAGGTCTGATTTAGAACCGTGGTACCCAGAATGCCACGTTCTTGGTGATATAAATAGGTAAAACTGAGACCTGTATCTAGGTGGTGATTCTTTTGCTCTGTTCAATGCAAGTTTGGAAAAATCCTGTGTACTTGCGATAATGATGGCAATCTAGATGAGAAGGAACTAGTCAGTCATTCACGTTCCATCGGAATGAATGAACTCTGCTAATTCAATAGTATGTGCTATTGCTAAAGCATCAAAGCAAGATTGGATAAACAAGATGAAGTATTGCTATATCTGTACATTACAATCAGTTGCATAGTAACACAGTACAGAATACGCAGCAGCTGCGAAGGGCTGTTTTAAAGACAGCTCATAAAGATCTTACTACAAACGAGTGTGAACAAGTAGCTTCAAGGTGAAAAGCAGCCTATCTTTACGTACAGTAAGCTGCCTCATTCTCAGTCTGTCATGTGGTGAAAGCTGCCTGTCATATTACCGGTGTGCGAGTCTATGTGACCTGCCAACACGTGCTCATTCAATTTATCATCACCAGCTTTGTCATCAGTCAGATGGGCTGATAGCATCAAATCGAGAGGTGGAAATTTGGTGACATCTCAGAGATTCTCCATAAAGGAAATCGTCTTCCTCTGCCAAGATGATGCCAAGAATAACACACAGATTTTTGTGACATTAATAACGCACATTTGGCGCACTGCAACTGCATGCTTGCGTGGGGTGTGGTCATCCATGTGTCGCTCGGTATGCACACACAGGACGAACCCTTGCGATGCGTCCATGCTTTCAGCTTGTGTGCAGACTGGTTAGAAGTGTGACCCAGGAGCTCAAGGGGCTTTTTTAGTGAGACAGGATTAGCTGCTCTCAAGGCTGCCACTGGAATGCGAGGATCAACAAGTCTGTTGTGGCAGTGCGCGGTCGAACACACGCACACGTCCGTTCCATCGTGGCACATTCACTATTTATCTTTCAGCCCATTACTCTCTATTAATATACCTGCTTTGCTTTCCTTCCTCTTGCTTTTCACACTGGGAACATAATTGAAATTTGATTTTAGCAAACAAGCACTGGTGACATGAGCAAATGCGTGGCTGTTTTTTTTATCTCATTTATCAACATGTGGATATAAATGAGGATTAATGGACATTTTGCTTCCCCATCCTGGAAGTTGTAGAACACTTCATGTGTACAGCATAAATATACATTAAGGATTCTGTAGTTTCATTCAAAAGCTCCTTTCGCCACAAAAATGAAATGACGCCATCCGAGCAGGTGAGCGGAGACTTGGACGTGCTGATTGATGGATTATTGCAGAAGTAGCTCCATCCGCCAAGCAGCCTTTTGGAGTGTTTACACGGCGACTTACGCATGACTGCATCTTCAATCATTCACTCAGCGTGGCATCACTTGTTGGATCCGCAAATCCTCGTGCAAATAATTCATTTCCACACATTTCGAAACCGTCTGAAAGCTGGAGCGAACTTCTCTTCAAGACGGTTTTATTGAAAGCACAGCCTTCGTGTGTTTACCCCGTTTTGTCCCTGAAGGCGATGCAGCGGCGCTTTAGACAAATAAAACTGCCATTTCGCGGTCGGGAAAAGAAAAGAAACAATGCGCTGACAGAGAGTTGGCTCTTGCATGCCGCATTCTTCAAACTAACTTCAAACTGTTTGTTTCTTGCCAGTTATATTTATTTTTCTTTTAAATTGCAGCTTTTATGAAAACAGTGGGAGGAAAAAAAAAAGGTGTCGCCACACCTGGGTCCACATTGAATAATGACTAGATCCTTGACACCAGGCCTAACCGTGAAATGTTCCATGGGGGTAAATTCCGGAGTGTGTAAAAAGGATGGTTTTACCAACAAAACATCCATCAATCCATCCACCCAAATTAGTTAGTTTACAAAAAGTTAAACACATATGCCTTGAAGACAAGTTTTTCCAGTAGTCCAAGAAGACCACATTACTCAGTTACAGTAATGGTAACAGCTCTGGTCTGAGAGATTGCTGCTCTCTCTCACAATCCTATTTTGACTAATGTGGCCCAGACAGAATTCCCATCAATACATCCATCCATCCAAGTCTGTATCACAGGGGCAGCAGTCTAAGCAGAGATACCCAGACCTCCTTTTCCCCAGCCACCATGTTTAGCTGCACAACCTAAGAACTCTTGGTTCAAATATAGAAAACAGCTGAACTGCCTGGTAAACGTAAAGTACCACTGCTTATCTTGTTGATTCTGGTAATCACCACTTCTGGGCCACGTAACTTTAAAATGTGAGAGAGCTGAACTATATAAAGGGACTTTTTTCTTTCTTCTCATGCCGTAACGTTGAGACCTATAATTTAGGCAAGGTGCAAGTCAAAAAGCAGCTCTAAATTCCCTAAAAATAATTTTCACACAGCACCTTATCTGTTGCACACGTCAAAGTGTTCGCAAAGCACTGCGTGCTGTCAAGGCGGGAAGGCGATAAGTAGTTTAGCGTGTTCATTAAACACCCCATTACCACTTATCAGTCTCTGTTTAAATTTTTCAGCACCTCGTCATTATTAACACTTCATAGCGTTGTTCACTGGCACATGCTTGTACACACTTTATAGAGAGTTGAAGGTCGGCTGCTTTGGAGAGCAGGACAGCAGCGCCAAAACACTGCTGTTCATTCTCTTTCCGCTGGGAAATCAATAATAGACCAGCTGACCCAGAGATGACCCGTGTTACACGTGCACACGTAAACACATGCACTGTCACATCCACTGTGCCGAGAGATCAAAGCATCGCCGGGCATTGACGGGAGTGGCGCTGCGTCTCCAGGAAGTTACACTTGGTTAAAACGTCCTGGAGGGAAACAAGGCTGATGGGCTTTAAGTGTTGATTTTGTTAGTTTTAAAGAGTTCTGTCCTCTTTGACTTTTGGAAATTGTGTAAATTTACCAAGTACAAGGTAGTAAAAACTGAGTACTGAATATATGTGTATAAAAGAAGCGGCAGGTGCTGTGCACAAAACAAGCAAACCTTTTTCGTTGCACTGGTAACAATGTCTTAAGTTTTTGAGACTAAGAATAGAATAGCCCTTTATTGTCACTGTACATGAACACGGAATTGTGGGTGCTCCATAACCCAAAGGTAGGTCTGAGTCTGAGTTCTGTCCTCTTTGGCTTACTTGTCGATCAAAATTCGATCAGATATTAGTCAGTTATGGCAAATAAATGCTCAAGTAGACTTGGAGGTAACTTTCAGGTCTTTGGCACTGTAAATGGAAAATGTTTTTTTCTTTCCAATCGTCTGTTTTCACATTGAATTTGGCTTTCTGGTGCTAGTACCATGTCTGCCATACCACTTTATTTAGAAAGCACTTTTAAAAACAACAGGGCTGACCAAAGTGCTGTACAGTAACACCAAATATAAAAGACAAATGCAGGCCAGAAGGTAAAAGACATAAAAGCACAAAGAAGTTAAACAATAAACGAGTACATAAAGGTAACATAAGATCGCAGACATCTCATGCTGATTTCACAATGTAATCTTGTAACAGGGATAGATGATGACTTTAAAGAAAATAAGCGAGGATATCCAAAGTCAGTTAGTACTCGTTTTACCAGAGGCATGATAATGATTTAGTCCACGGCTGGATGATGAACTGAAAATAAACTCCCTTACTCAGATGTATTTCTGAAGTCACTCTGTAGGTGAACCATCATTAAACATCACTGTTTTCACCAGGCATTAACAGCTCCATCTGGATAGCATATCATTACATAATGTATCTGACTGAAGCTTTTTCTCAGCCCCTATTATTCATCCCATATATACGCAGATTCCCTGGGAGCTGAAGGTATAGCAAAAGAGGAAGTAATAACACGAGGCAACACATGCGTGAATCAAGATTTTAGCATCATTTCAGGTAACTTATATGCAATCTAAAATTGAAAACTTTGGTATTACTGATTGTTAGATTAGTTTCCCCGATTCTTCCTTGCATATGAAAAAAAAAACTGGATCCCAATTTTATTTAGGATAAATGACAGCATTTAGAAAGCATCATCATATCATATTATATAACCATGCCCCTAGAGTGGGATAGATATGCTGAATGATTGGTTTCTGGATAACTGATTATATGCAGGGCTGTTCTAATAATTGGATTGGAAATAGATCCAGTGCTGCCTCAAACAGTTGTATTTGTTATGCTGCTCATCAGCAGCAGTGCTGGTCACTAGAAGGAGGGCTAACATAGCATGAAGGAGGCCACCAGCAAAGATGAGCAGAAGTTTGGATGTATTTTACATTTTAAGTCAATAAATTTACTGTTTGCAGTTTTGAATTACCTGCAAACGGCAGTCAAACAAGGCCTTGGTCACATAGGCCTAGAGACCAGTCAGCAGCCCCACGGAAACCTCCAGATGCTGTAGATAAAGCGTATTTCCTTAATGATTGGCAGAAAAATGTTTTTTTTTATATACAAACTGTAGGTGACCATGGTAATCCATTAGTGACCAAAGCAACAACAAAGAGGTTTGCAGAGTAGCACTGTCTTCTTCTTTGCAACCAGTTGCACCTTGCAACTATAAGCAACCTCCAGCAATCACTTGCCAACAGGTTGGGGAATACGCATTTTTCCCTAGCATATAGTTGTATCATAGACTATCCCAGTATCATAGACTTTCTTGAATGCTTTTAGCAATTAATTTCACAGTGACTGCCAGTATTCTCAAGGAAACATTTGCAGGGAATATTAATTTTTTACCCATGATCAGTAGTTGTCTGCATTCTCAGCAGGGGCTTAGATTGAAAATAAGTAAAAAGATCCATCAATCATGCTTTCCTTGTCTCCCTTGGTAACTTGATTAAAGTGATTCCACTGCGCCTTGTCTGCTTTTCCATGTATGTGTCAAGGTGCATGCACACTTGAGACTAAAAGCAAAGAAAATACATGAAAGCA
>VUQG01036824.1:0-12334 GCA_015106755.1 Etia nguti
TAACTGTTTGGCTGAGGCAAAACAGCCACAAGGCAGTGATTCTAACTTAAAGCTACTCTGGATATTATTAAATGTGAACATATCATTAAATATGACATTTTTTGTTTGTCAGGTGTCCTGTATGAAGAAAACACTTGGGAGCCACTTGAATGAATGTATGTAAACACATTTACATGAAGGCAACCTGACTTCAAGGAAATAAAAATGCTCAAATTTGAAAGTTTGTGAGTTATTTTGTTCATGTATTAGCTGTTTAGTTGTTTTATGATGAGATGGATGCTGTCATTATATTTTAGTACAGTGTTTAAGTTAAGGAGAATAAAAGAATATTTGACATTTAACAATAATTGTACCAATGTTGTTGTGTACTAAGCTAATTAATTAAGCTAACTAATTAATTTAAAAAGTTTTAATTTAATTTTTGAGCAAATGGTGTACTAGGTTGTAATTGCATAGAAACGTACATTTAAGGATATAAAGAACTATATTTGATGAGTTACAGTGAAAAGAAGTGCTTGGAAATAGTAATATAAACAGAAATTTCAATTTTTGTATTAACGAAAAATATCAGTTAATGATACAGAAAATATACTGTGAATAAACGGAATTTTCTGTTTTATAGCTGAAGGAAATGTCTGTAAATAGTACAGAATATACTGTAAATCTAGACATTTCCGTTTTATCATTTACAGAAAAGTCTGTCAAACTTCTGTAAAAAAAACAGAAAATGTACTGGCAGAAAATTACCAGGACATTTTCCATTTTTCTATGGAATTTTTTTTTACAGTGTACTATGCCCAGTTTCAACAGCTAGTACTAAACCTTCTCTTTAGAAAATGCTGCCTCTGCTCAAGCATGCTAAGTGCTACCATATAAGTAGATTTCTGGGAGGAATAGGAGTTATTGTTTTATCTGTCATAACTTTCATGGCAGACACTGATAGAAGAGGGTTTTTTTTTAATCTTTCAGTGATTCTAAAGCAGTCTCTTAAGCAGCATTAAAGTGAAACATTTATACATCTTGAATGAGGAGAAATGCAGGATGAGGCTTTATTTTCTGCTGAAAAGAAATGTTTTAGAGAGTGTTGGTATGTTCACAGATTCAAAAAGTAATGCATTCCACTTTAATACAATCAATCCAGGGTACAAAACCAGACAACTGAAGTTCAAAAGGCCTCATTTCAGGGGGAATGGGTGTGCAAAAGCAGTGGTAGCTTGACAGTTAAACACAATGGTGATGCTACAAAAGATCGGAAACAGTTACAGGTTGTAACTGCCTCCCCTATATACTGGGAAAGCTGGTGTAATTAAGTTGACTTCAGGGTCTCTGGCCCTCATTAAAACCCTTTCAGATATGTGATAGAACAGAAGAAAAAACTCACGGCTTTCATCGCCGACTGACTTTTGTGGTCTCAGGGATGAAATCTGCCACAGACTGTCCAGAATTATAAAAAACAGGTTGGAGACAACATCCTCGGAGGTGATACGCACTGTCAGGAAGCCCATGCGGAAATTAATGAAAAGGGAGAATCAGACTTCTGAATTGCTTTTGGCACTGACCTGTCAGTCACATGGAAAACTGCTTTATGGGGGATTTTTTTTTTTTTGCTTGCTTCTTTTCATGTTGCTGAGAGACATGTTTGACATGACGCACTTTATGTTATCACACATGCAAATGTCATTTTTTTATCAATGGGGTAGCGTCCCAAATCCTAGCTATAGGCCTGCTTTGATGGATTTTGTCATAAAAACACACTTTGACGTGCAGTTCTTTCATCTGCATTTTAATGAGGATGAGTCTATAAGAAGAATAACAGATAAAGAACTGGTGGCTCATCACTGAAAAAAAAAGTTCAACATTAATTCAAAAACTCCATATAGAGATATAACAGTGCTTCAGTGTTGCGTTTTGAAGATGTATAGCTCAACAACAACAACAAAAAAAGTATACAGATCAGTGAAAATGAAAGAAACAGTTTAAGAAAAATAACTTTTATACATAATGAGTAATGCAGTGTCATGCATTTTCATTTGATGCAAGGTTTTTTTTCTAAATTTCACACTAGTTGAAAAAGACAAAAAAGGATTACCGGTACTAGGATTAACTGAAAAACTTCAAAACTTTCATTTAAAGCTTTGGTGATAGAGTGCTTCATACGTTCTTGTATACTATTGTATTTCAGCCGAAACACACAAGAAATCTTTTATACAGTTCTAAAAGGATGAGCAGATATACCTCAACAAATAAACCTGGAGAAATCTGGAGTATATTGAGAGTACACTAAGAGCGTCAAAGCACAGCGTCTAGCTTTTTCAAAGAATGTAAGAATTAGTAATCTGTGACGGAACACTTGCAACAAGGCAGACAGTGCTTGGAAATGGAAATGTGTTTTATTTTATATACATATGTACAATACTGTATACAGTTCTAATAAGTTTGAAAGTCAATATTTGGTATGACCGTATCTTCCCTCTGGGGAGGCCAATCCATGACTGATAGTGTTTCATTGTGTGGTTTTCTATCGAGGTATGTTTTTACTGCATCTGCAGCATGTTTAGGATCACTGCATTGCTGAACACTGAAAGTATTGACAATTTTATTTTTTCAGATGTTACTACATAGTGGATGTGATGGTTCTTTTCTGCATTTATAATTCCATCCAAGTCTGAAACACCTTCTTTTGTTCCCCAATTGTTTAGTTTCCTCAATCTTTTGCCATGCCAATATATACCAAGTTTTCAGCCAATAGATCTTTGGGAATCACCTTGTCAGTGCCAATGTATATCAAACAGTGTTATATTTGGCTTTTTTTGTAGATTCAACCTAAGAAATGTTGTGCTTTTGCAACAGGCTGCTAGAGGCAAAGTGTGTGAATATGCAACTGTTAAATCTGTTCTTTGCTAAGTATCATGTGTGAATGAAACACCAGTTGGAGTTAAGTGCCATTTCGATGCTTAAATTATTTACAAGTTGGTTTTAAGTGGCTTAGCAAACAAAGTCTCAAACAGGTAATGAATTAAAGAAAACAGGCAACATGAAGTGTCTTAGTGTTGTGTTTCACTACCATGTGCCATGGGAACAGCTTCACTGCCCCCTGGCCTTGATTTGACATCTTAAGCACCGTAAGAGGAAAAACATGTAACATTTATCCAAAACACAACTGCTCAACATGTTGGCCCCAAATCTCCCATAACTGTTCAGATGATATCAGGTGATTACAAAGACCATAACATTTCATTCGCAGCATTTTTGCACTCATCGAAAAATAATACAGTGTCCCTTGTGGTCTAAAGATGAGGTTATTGTCCTGCACAAACCCTATCAAGATAACTATATTTAATTATAGGATAAAGATGCTCAGTCAAATAGACTTAATATTGATTGGGTTTTTCCTTTATAAATCGTGTACACTGCAGTCTTGTTGCCTTTGCGGCATATATATTTCAACAGTGACATCTATCGGCCACTGTGCGCGCTGCAGTTAATACTCCAGTTTCGGATGCTATCTTCGAGGATATTTATACCTCTTCTGGCTTGGTTGGCTGTTGTTGTTTTTTTTTAATACTCTATATCCAAGTCTATATTTGTGTAAGTTACGGTGGAATAATGACCGAGTAAATTAAACACAAAGAGTGCTTTAAACGCTTGTTGTAAGACGACAGTGGGTAAAGTAAAAACATAAGCGAACGCAGCCCTCCCTCCCTTCCTGCCTGAGTCACATGCTAGTCGAGCCGGATCAGCTGACATCACGCAGCTTCTCTTTTTGATTCTCTTCTTCCTCCATTGACTGATAGCGCTTCGTAAAACTGCATTATATCGCTACCTGGGCTGTACTGGCATCAGATTTGAAATTTGGGCCAAGTATATCTTGCTGATCCAGCAGGTTAACCCGGCGGGTAGATGCTACTAGAGTGGATGATGAACGGACACGCCATTCTTTACACGGGGGTCACTTTGGCCTTCTGGAGCACCATACTAATCGTTGGTAAGGTTTTATTTTACAGGGACATGGCTAATAACAGCAAACTGAATGAATGAAAATATGTATTTCATATAATTTGCAGTAATGGTCGTGTACTTAATCGTTTTCTCTTCTTGACATTGTGATTTTTTGTTATGTTTGAGAGCTGTACTAAATACTGTCTAAATACTGGGACAGTTGCGGCTCTAGTCGATAAGTTAGTTAGCAGATGGAAAATTGGTTTACTAATGCATGATAAGAGGGATACATGAAAACACAATTCGTTGTTGAATATATTTAAAAAATCGCTGTGTGCTCATATAACATAAACAACACGGTTTAAGTTAGCATCTGGCTAGCATGCTTTTAGCTAAGGGTAGTTAGCTTACAGCGTTCTCTCGTAGCAGACATTTTCAGAGGTTTTAACGTTGGGTAATAGTGACTGTATTTTATTTTGATTAGTTTCACACCTTGTATGATTTGGAAATATTTTAAACTGCTAGGTTCGCTTTTCTTATAGTAGTTTGAAATCGTCTGTTTGCGCCATGCTAAGGTTAGCCGTCTAGGTGTTTGTGTGTCCAGCTGACTGTGCCGAATAGGAACTACAGTGGTTTTCACGTGAGTGTGAGTGAGTGGTCACACCGAAGCTGCAGCTTCTTTTAGAACATAAGTGTGACTGTGTTTCACACAACCTGCAAAACACAAGATTACTCATGCAGAAATACACACTCGTTGACTAAATGGCTCATTATTAAAGTGTTACCATACACGCAAATCGCCACATATGGCTAAAAATGACCGTCACTGTTTCCACAGGGATCTGCTACACTATATTTGACCTGGGATTCCGCTTTGATGTGGCATGGTAAGTATTCTTTGCACACAGCTGCTGTCTGCAGGTAAAGATTCATATCTACCCCAAAACATTAGTATATAGAGGGATAAAGTTAACGAGCCACACCATTAATCTATGGGAAAGAGTTGTTGAAGGTAGGTTCAGAAGAGACGTGATGATCAATTAGTAGCAGTATGACTTAATGCCGAGAAAGAGCAGTACAGATGTTTGCATTGAGAGTGTAGATGGAGAATTACAGAGAGGGTCAGAATGAGGTTCACTGTGTCATTGTGGAGCTCGAGAAAGCATATGTGTACTGCATGAGGAAGTCAGGGTGGTGTAGAACATGTTTTAGGACAACTAGACAGTGGTGAGGTGGTTCTGGTAGGAGTGACAGATGGGTAAGGTGGGATCAGGGATTAGCTCTGAGCTCCTTCTTGTTTTCAGTGACAGATGAGGTCAGACAGGACTCTCTGTGGACTATGATGTTTGCAGATGACATTGTGATGTGTAATGAGAGTAGGTGGAGGTATGCTCTGGAGAGGAGGAATGAAGGTTAGTAGAAGCAAGACAGAATACATGTGAATGAGAGGAGATGGGTGTAACACTGAAGAGGCAGCAAAGGCAGATGAGTTTAAATTAAATACCTGGGGTCACCCATACAAAGCAATGGACAGTACAACAAGAGAGGTAAAGAAGAGAGTGCAGGCAGGATGAAGCAGGTCAGAGGTGATTTGTGACAGAAGGATAGCAGCAAGAGTGAAAGGGAAGATTTACAAGATGGTAGTAAGACCTTCAATGGTGTATGGTTTCAAGATGGTTTCACTTTTTAAAAAAAGACAGGTGGCAGAGTAGAAGATGTTAAGATTTTCATTAGGAGTGACCAGAATGGACATGATTTGAAATGAGTACATCAGAGGAACAGCTCAGGTCAAGCAGTTTGGAGATAAAGTTAGAGAGGCAAGGCTGAGATGGTTTGAAAAAGGGGCAAATGGGGGATATATTGCACAAAGGATGTTGACTATGGAGCTGCCAGGCAGGAGGAAAAGAGGAAGACTGCAGAGAATATTTCATGGATGTGGTGAAGGAGGACATGCAGAGGGCTGGTGTGACAGAGGAGGATCCTAGGGATTGGGTGAAATAGAGGCAGGTGATCCACCTAAATTGGGCAACTGAAAGAATTAATAAAGTGATGATTTTTGACCTTACTTGACATCTAGTCCATTGTTTTAGCTAAATGTTTTAAGTGGTTCTACCAGGAAAAAAATAATATCGAGGTTCTTGGCAATAAAAGTTATAAAACAGCACTGACTTTTCCCACATTGCACAATTGTAAGTGTACAGAGACGTGCCTTACAACATAAGCTAGTCTGTGTTGCCTGTTTCCTCTTTGACAGATTCAGGGCCCGCCTTTCCCTTTTCGCAGCGTGACAGTGAGGCACCAATCCGTTTCACATGGCTGATCAGACGTTTTCCAGGATAATTTTTATATATTGAAAATAAAAGTAACAGTGAATGTGTCACTTTGTTTTTAAACTCACTTTTACTATAGGGCTAATGCTAACTAATGGCTCCCTTGAAATCTGTGTTAAAGTACAAAAACAATACTCAATATGCATTCAGTACATTTATGCTGTAAGTGAGCCATGGAGACATTTTTGAGATCTGTCTGTACTTTCCCCAAACAAATTTGGGATGTGAAAGAAACACCCATGCATGAAGTGGTTTCCATCTACTACTTGAGGAGGGCATAGCTGGGATTTGTCCGCTACAGTTATTTATTTTAACAGTGTGTTGAGAAAAAGGTTTGACTTTAAAACAGAGCGTACATTGTGTTTTCAAAAGGTATTGCAAACAACGGTGTTGTTATACAATTGAGTCTTCTTTACTCGCAGGTTCCTGACAGAGACTTCTCCTTTCATGTGGGCCAATCTGGGCATTGGTTTGGCCATCTCGTTGTCTGTGGTGGGAGCTGCCTGGTAAGTAAGACTTCTTTAAGTGCATACTACTGTCCATAGCTGGCTATATATGATAACAAAAGTTGAGAATAATTTTACACAAAATGCCAAACTCGACTGTCAGTTGTATTGTTTTAACATAAGAGGAGTAAGAGAAAAAAAGGTGCTGTTCCCTAAAACCTTTGACCTTACTTTTTAAAACAACATGTGTAAACTGTAAAGTCTTTTTAGGATTTGGTGTTCAGAATTTTAGATTGTAAAATAATAAACTGCAGAAATCACACATAAAATGCTCTAAAAGGACTGATATTTATAAAGGGCTTCTAGCCTCTTCTTGTTTCACTTATGCATTTTAAAATGCTTATACCACATTCACCCACTTACACCGTATTTATTTTATGGACTTTACGCACCTATATATCCGGGGGGTTTTCGGTGCAGTTTGGGGTTCGTTATCTTAAACAAGAATTTTGCTTGATAATTTTGATTTACACACTGAATAACTTATCTCTTCTGCATGAGATTGTCCTACACATTCCTGTCATTTGAAATTAATGAAAAATACATGGTCTTATTTGTTATCTCACACGTTACCTAGAAGTCTCTGAGCTGGCTGCTTATTTTGGATCTGTGTTCAGAAGATTTATTTTCATTTAATTGCCTACTTTGAGCTGCTTTTTATTGTTTAGTATTTTATCCCATTAAGTGCATTAGATGAAAAATGTGCTGCCACTGTGTGTTGAAATGGATCCCTTTTACCTTGTTTTTGCATCATTACAAGTCTTGAGTGCATTGAAAACCATTTGGATCACAGAAGGCGTGTATTTATACTACGTGTAAATGGGTCGTTTTAGAGTGAAGCTGAATAATGGTAGTCGTTTAACTCGTGCTGTGTTTTTATGCTTCTCCTGTTTCCATTTATATCAATTGTTGACTTTTCTGTAACATTAAAATGCTTTTGTAAGTGATGTTGTTTTTCTTTCCATTTGTTTTCCCAGGGGGATCTACGTCACTGGCTCTAGCATTATTGGTGGTGGTGTCAAGGCTCCACGAATCAAAACCAAAAATTTGGTCAGGTAAGCTCCGTCAAAGAGAGCACTTGTCTGTTTTGTTATCTGTCAACATCTGTAGGTGGCTAAGAAGGGCATTCAGTGAATTATAGTTTAATCTAGCACCAGTAACACCAGTTTATTACTGCAGGTCCAAAGCAGTGTTTTGCAGAGACGGTGACCGTTGCTCATTCTGTTTCTCCCTCTAGCATTATCTTCTGTGAAGCTGTTGCAATCTATGGAATCATCATGGCTATTGTCATCAGCAATATGGCTGAGGTAAGTAACACGTTTTTGATGATTGAGGAAGCCTTTTTTTTAAAAAACTCATAAATAATGCAAGGAAGGCTGCACAGAGGAGAGCGTAGCCTTGAAATTAAGCTGCAGTTGTAAGAGACAAAAACAAGTGAAATGTCATTGTAGACCCCAGAATAATGATTCTGAAATGATTTATTTCATCTTACAGAACTTCAGTGGAACGACTCCTGAGACTATCGGGGCACGAAACTACCAAGCTGGTAAGAAAAGAGACTCCTGAATGGAAAAGGAAAATCCCACCTTTAATTCCAGGGTTTTAAAAATAAATAATAATAATAATAATAATAATAATCTAGATCTAGAGTCGATTTCAAGTTGTTGACCTTGTATTTGGTAGCTGTTTACTGGAGATCTCAATATTCTGTTCAAAGAGAATCTATGCAAGCAAAGGTGTCATCATTAGGCTGAAAACAACCCCAAGCCAAAATAAACCTATCGCAGATGGAAAATCTTAGTGGCCAAATCAACAATCAAAAAATGGTAAATGGACTGGTTCTTATATAGCACTTTTCTACTCTGTCTGAGCACTCAAAGCGCTTTTACACAACTTGTTCATTCACCCAATCACACCAGCACTTTTTCTAAGCACTCCCTATTTAACATTCACACATGCAATCATACTCTGATGGATGCATCGGAGAGCAACATGGGGTTAGTATCTTGCCCAAAGATATTTGACATGCAGACTGGGATCGAACCACCAACCTTCCGGTTAGTAGGTGACCTGCCCTACCACCTGAGTTACAGCACTGAGCCCAATGCACTGACCAGCTCACCAAAGGTCAGGAAGGTCACAGAGGAAGTGGATGATCACAGAATTATTTCCATGCTTAAGGTAAACGGGTACCGGTGCCACAGTCTACAATCCAGACATACCTTCATGAATATACAGAGGGTTTACAACAAGGTGCAGGAACAGGAAAGTCAGAAAACATCTAAAAGAGCCTGCACAGTTGTGGGGAAAAAACTAAGATGAAGGCCTATCAGATGAATGTGGTGGTGTGAAACGGCTCATGATCTGAAGCGTATCACATTATCTGTCAAACAGTGTTATCAGTGTTATTGCATGGGCTCGGGTAACTAGTGCTTATTGATGATGTGACTGCGGATAGAAGAAGCAGGATGAATTGTGAAGTGCACCCTCTTCTTGGATTCAGCCAAATACTTCAAAAGTGATCGAACAGAGCTTCAAAGTGCAAACGGATAATGACCCAAAGCAAACTGCAAAAACACCCCAAGAGTTTATCAAAGAAAAGAAATAAGATATTCTTCAGTAGCACATGCTTGAGTTATTCAGTACAAAACTGAATGGTGAGACCCACAAACGAGCAGCAACTAAAGGTGGCTTCTCAAGGGAGGTGATGTCCGTCAGTTCTAGCCTTAATGAAGAGGATGCCTGCAACAGACTTTTATCGACATATTCAAAACCATCTTTATATTTAAAATAATAAAATGACAAAACTGTTAAAGTGGTCAAAAAAATTTGTTAAACCTGTGAATGAAAGCTTAAGTCTGTACTTCAATGACATATTGGTTGCTTGATTTGCTTGAAGTCCACTGTGGGGATGCACAGATTTGAAATTACTAAAACTTCTGGACCTGTACTGTTGACAGCAGTAAAGAAATATTTATTCACTAAATAAATATTTAGTTTATGAATCCATTTTTGAATAGTTTTACAAAATTTAACAGATGGAGAAACCTAAATATGTTCACTAATTGTGAAGATGCTTCATAATAAACTCTTACAGATGTATTTCAGAATCAAACGGGGAGCATAATTCTGGTAGACGACTCCACTGTGAGTTACTGAGGATGAACTGTGACTCATTTTGTTTTCTGTCCTATTAGGTTACTCCATGTTTGGAGCTGGTCTGACTGTGGGCTTTTCCAACCTCTTCTGTGGCATCTGTGTCGGCATCGTGGGAAGCGGAGCCGCTTTGGCAGATGCCCAGAACGCCAGCCTCTTCGTGAAGATCCTCATTGTGGAAATCTTTGGAAGCGCCATCGGCCTGTTTGGTGTCATTGTAGCTATTCTGCAGGTGAATACGATTTTTTTGAAAGCCTTTACACTTTATCTTTTGCCTCACAGGAGGAAAATGGCCATGTAGCACAAACTGAAGTTTGTTTTCTTTTCTTTTTTCTTCCTTTTCTTTTTTTTTAACAGCTTAGTTAAGTTCAAGTTTTTCTTTAATTTCACTTTAGTCATTAATTATTTTAGGTCAGAAACTGTCAGTCATCACAATCTTATCATAAAGTTTTATCGGTTTTAACATCGCTCTAGTCTGACCAAGGCTAAAACAGTTTTTTCTAAATAATTGATATAATTTCAGGTTTTTTTTAACATTTATTTCAGTTTACTAATTTATTTTTGCAAATTTTAAGATTTTAGTTTAGTTTTGGTTAGTTATAACAATCTTTCCACAACATATTTGTTTGGACAAAGGCCCAGATGTTGTTACAGAGACTTTAAAATCCTAACTCTTTACAGTAAACGTTTATAAAAACTGCATTTTGTTTCTCCTCCTCAGACGTCGAAAGTAAAGATGGGTGACTAGAAGGTGCATTCAAACGCTGAGAAGACAGAGACACTGCTGGAACACACAAAAAAAGATCGATTATTGTGTAAATACATCGTAAATTATTTAAATGTCTCTATTTGCCTGGTATTTTTTTTTTAACTATCATTCATACAAGAGTGGGTACAACCATGCCCTGCTCTTAATTCTTAAGGGAAGAACGAAAGTTGAATAAGAAAACAGAAACTCTGTTTTTCTTGTGCATTTCATACTTTTTTTTTATTTATTTTTTTATAAATCAGTATATGACATAAATGAGTGAACTCTGTGATGATTTAGTCTGATGAGCAGTAGAAGTAAACGGGGCAGTCTGAAGAGCGACTGCACGGACAGATTCACTCTGCATTTAAGGAGAGGTTTACACCGATGACTCGGTTTGATTTGCATCTTTTTTATCTGACCGCTCTTGTTGAATGGTAGTTAAAAATGAGACTGGAGTATTTGAAAATATTTGTGTGGTGTGTGTGTGAGTGTGTGTGTGGGTATGCAGGACATGTGATCTTTTTTTCCTGTGAAGCATGAGGATGTTTGTCATTGTGTTTGTAGCCTGGTCTGTCAGATCTGTTTCTTTTTGTTTTCAATCTGTTCTTTGCTGATAGGCTGATGGTCCTAACCCACACAGCGGCCATAATAGAGTATTTATCAGGCTTCCTATTGTGAAAGTAATGGGGAATATGTGAAGTCTAAAAACTGATTACTTAACTAAAATAATCATTAAGGTTAGGTTGGCTCGTTGGGAGGTCAAATATGGTAAAATCAAATATAGATTTCCTGCAGTCTTTAAAAATGTAATGTTGAGTCTTGCAGTCGTAGCCAGCAGCCAGAACTTCCCAACTGACTTAACTTTTATCAGAGTTGTGATCCTTTCCTGTAGTTATTACAAGGACAAGTCAGACAAAGAAGTAGGATATAGTGTTTGCTTGAAGTAAAACAAAAGAAGTCTTTTAAGAGACCATTTGTTTAAAATGTTGTGCATTGACAAGGAACCCCATCCCCCAATAATAAGCTTCCTTAAAAATAAAAAAATCCAATTGATATCCTGAGTTTTTTATTTTTATTTTTATGGAAGCTTAGTGCTGTCCTAGTCAGTTACTAAAAAGGAAAATAAAATCTTTACCACCATTAATACCCGGTTTTACCTTCTTTTGTCCTTTTCCTGTGGTATTACTGTCATTGAACAAGGGTCCGAAACTCTGAATCTGTTATATTTGCCGCTTCATAATAATAAAAAAAAATCACAATTTTGCACCCAAATCTTTGTCCACATAGCTTCATATGACCTTGTTATTGAAACTTTTCTTTTGAATATATGTTAGTTTTGTCTTGTGTGAAAATGTCCACTCTTCTCATTTATGTTCAACATTCCTTTGAGATTTAAAACATAAATGAATGAAACTTTGTTGTCTGTGGGTAGATGTTGAAAAGCAGCCTTTCAGGTGGTGTAACTGATTCTGGGTGTAACTGATTATTTTCTAAGCTACAGTAGAATAAAATTGAGGTGAGCCTAAAATGAGAAAATGCTGTAATGGTGGTGTGTTTGTGTGTGTGTGTGCAAACATAACTTAGAAACGCCTTATGTTTTTGATCATCATTCCACAGAGCTGACAGACCACGGCTTTTTTGTGAATTGTGTC
>VUQG01036839.1:0-14585 GCA_015106755.1 Etia nguti
AAAGAACATGACCCTCAGAGTGCTCCCAACAATGTCCAGGTGAGAATAAGCCTGGTCCAGCAGGTAGATGATGGCATCCTCCACACCGATACGAGGTTGTGTTCATTCCTTTATAATCTCAAGCCAATAGATCATGGATGTGCAGCTGACATGTGTGATGCTGTCATGTTTCCAGTACCTTGTTCTGGCGGCAAAAGGAGTACAACCCAATAATAGCCCTTTCAAGCCTGAAGCATGAAATAATTACCAGAAAATTCTCGTGTTTATTGAACCTTCTGACAAAAAACAAACAAATGTGGCTATATGAGTTTAAATTTTTATCATATCATCTATATCAGGCTTTTTGCTTTGCAAATTATTGCTTACAAATGCACTGTGGAATTTATTTTGGGTGTTTGGGGTGGGGGGGGGAAATCGCACTGATGATGTAGCATCTCAAAAACTCAGAAAAACTCATGTAACAAAAACTATACACTTGGTTTTAAAAGTCTAGGGTTATATACCTAATGAAGTCAGTGAGTGTAATTTGCCAATGCTTTGGTTAAGTAAACCGTTAAATTGACACTCTTCTAGCTTGAATATTGACTTCCTGTTTACAAAACTATAAAAATTACAATTTACAGAGAGCCAGTTTACAGAGCCAGTTTACAAAGCAGATTCATGGCTCAGGCTCCTTTAGCAAGTATACTTCTTTTGTTCCTCTGTTTTTGGTCAGTTTAGACTTTGTAATGGATGGTGCAGCAGTGGTTTTGGGTCTGGGATTTAAGGTCAACTATTTAAACCATTTTGAAAGGAATTTGCGCTTGCATACTGTTTCTGGGAATTAAAAAAAAAAAGAATAAACTGCATAAATTTCGAGAAATGGCTATTTGGTAAGCCTCTGTATAAATGATGTCACTGTTCTGTCGAATCAATATGAATCAGTCTGAAAAAGTCAGGTCAAAAACAATTCCCAGGCCACACAAATATGTCTCTCCATCCTGGAATGTACCACATCTCCAAACTGCCAGGAAACAACAAAATGTAGTAGGGCCTGCTTGATATTCTTGTAGAAGTGGGGATTAGGAAAACTTGCAAGGTGATATTTAAGCTGTGGCAATCAGATGCGTCTTGGCAATATGACCTAAATTTGAGGACCATGCACAATTATGCTTGACCAGTAATTTATAAAGGGGAAATTAGTTGTGGATACTGATCTTTACTGTGAGGAGCCTTTCACTTGAACTTTGGTTACTCAATTTACAAATCCAGTAATGTCAGAAAGTGGCGTAAGTTAACATGGAATGAGGGAGTTTAAGGTTACTGCAGTGTCAGCTGTCAACCTCAGAAAGACTTTTTCAAGCCAGCTGTGAGTTC
Organism: Etia nguti; assembly: GCA_015106755.1. NCBI lineage: Eukaryota > Metazoa > Chordata > Actinopteri > Cichliformes > Cichlidae > Etia > Etia nguti. The sequence goes on from VUQG01036839.1 coordinate 1,357, forward strand.
TTATTTTCTGTTGCTTTCCTCAGGGGATCAATAGTGGAGGGTGGGAGAGATAAAATAAAACCAAGGATGATCCACTTCTTTTCCATGTAAAGTAAATGAAAACTCATAGAAAATGTGATGATAATAATAATGCTGATTTCCCTTGGCACAGTAACTCCAGACCTCAAAGGTTAAATGACGTATACTGAACTATTTAGCAGTATGTTCAATGTTGACTTACCCTGTGATAAAAGTATAAGAGCAGTCAAGAGGAAAGACAATGGTAAGTTATGACTATGAAGATTGTGCAAACAGACAAGTCAATCTTTGTGCAAACAAAGCTGCATGGATCCCGCCAGCAAACAGGATGAAAAATTACAACCAAATAAATGAACCAAAGCAACCTTGACAACTGATAATTCCCATAAGCAGTCATCACTCTTCAGTCATATTCACACAACCTGTTGGATTACCTACAATTGAACGTAAAATCATCATACAAGGAGCTGCTCATATCAAGTCGGAATACTTTGTCTCTTCGGGGGTAATTTGAGGCAAGGAAATTTACAAACATGCAGTTCATTCCCACACATTAGAACAACATGAAATTTTTAAAATGGGACAATAGACAAAGGGCCAGGATGGAGTCAGTCATCGAAATCCAAACACACCAGAACCACACTTCATATTAAAAAAAGGAAAAGATGTAGGGTTAGTCTAAACACACAGTGGACTGGCAGTCTCATTGAGGTCTGCTGGCTTTTCGGATCAAATAATACTAGTCCTTACTGACTTGGATGGTAAATCCTAAAGATTAGGAACATTTGACAGGACTGATGGACAACAGCTGATATGATGTCATTACTGGAACCAAACATTCCAGTCAAAGCTTGATGTTCCTGTAATTTCTTCCACTTGTGTTATTCAGTCAATCTTTTACCAGCCTTATCACAGCCCCAAGACAAATTTCAAACTATATGTTCCTGCACTTAATAGAACAATGTTAATCATGTCCGTAGTATTTTTAATGTCAGTTATCCTTGTGCGAGTGTTTAACTATGCCTTAGATAAACCTTTTGAGTGCTCAATACGCCAAAAACGATGGGGGTTGACGTCAAACGGTCAGTTTTACTTAGAAATTTTATTTTGACTTTTCCTGCACATCCTGCACGAGGTTTTCCATCAAGGTCAAGAAAAAGTAATGAGAAAAAGAAAAAGGAGGAAATTTTCTTCACTTTTTCTGACTGAGAATAATAGCCTTATTATTCTCACATACATGCAGCTGCAGTAGTGAAAGCTGACACGAAAAGTATGCAGTTTGCTTTTTAAGGTCTTCCAGCCTTTTCAGCAGCTAGACGATTGTCTGTTGAGTTGCGGTGTATGAATGCTAAGCAGAGCTTTGTTTTTTTTTTTTTAATTAAACATTTAGTTTGTCTTTAAAGAAAAGTTTCGTGGATTGAATAGATATAATTTCTATAATCATACAGCAAACTAGGGTGTCGCGCCTTTTTAAAATATCTCCGCACCAAACTTCACTCACACTGGATTATTTTAAGATCTTACATATACACATTTTCTTGAAGCCTTTGAATTCTACCTGTAGAAACACGATATGAACTTCATGAAAACCTTAATTATTTCTGACCTTTTCTTGGTTGCAGCCTTGTATGCCTTTAATCCTTGTGGTATTTTATAATGTGTGCCATTGTAAAGTAGCATTAAACAGAATAAGCTCAGCTCACACCGATTCGAGCCAACATCATTTGTTATCATTACGCAACATGAGGTTGCACAAAGGTTTCGTGGTAAAGGGCAGCTGATGAATTCGGTAATCTCACAGCCTGAGGAAAGAGCCTAAACTGAAACCCGGTGGTCTGGTCTGGTGGCAGCAGCTGCCTCTGTATCGGTTGAAAGTAGGTGTGGGTAAACAGACACCTACTGCACCATTATGACTGATGCTCACTACATGATGCTATTCTGCAGCACTAATAAACTGCTGCAAAGCCTTTCAGTGTTGGTTTTAACATGCCTCATACTACTATGCGATTTCTTGTTATTGCTCCTCTTTGGATTTTAACAAGAGCTTGATACTGATCCGTGGCTTACATAAACTTACACCACATAGTATAATCTGCCTGAACATGCACCTGTATTTCTGCCTGCAATGCAGAGTAAATAACAAAAAAACAAAACAGTGTTGTGTTGTATAATTCCACCCTTAAAAGGAGAGCTGGGTGACAATTTCATAGGAGCATCTGATGACTAATGCTCTTGAATTAATTTAAATAATTAAATTTAAGTTTATCACATGCCAGGAATCCAAATCATTATTAATTACTCTTTCAATAAACTGTAAAATAAAATGATAAAATTCAGTCTTGAGGAAGACTTTCCCCTGTCTCGGTTTGATTAGTTCTTGGTGAGCAATTTTGTATCTGGGATTGACAAAATGTAATATGATCGTATAAATACTGCAACCTTATGAGAAAAAAATGGGGTTAAGTAAACTTTTTTCTCCCTTACCTCAGACGGAATATTATTGCCGTGTAAAATCGCCAGCTGTGTTGTAACTTCAAACAAACTTGTATCACAGTTTTAGTCTGTTGAATTTAACTCTGCACTTGATAGGGTGTGAGAATGAGCAGGTGGCTGTGTTGATGTTCACTCTAACATGAGAGTTGTGCAGTTCACCCAAGTGCCAGAGCACAGTTAGTAGATTTGCATACTCTATGTTTAAAGATCCAAAAAATAAGCTCCATCATCATGTTGCAAAAACAACCAGGAGAAGGTGAAATGCATCTTTAAAGAACATCAGCGCTTGATGGACCATGAAGGCGCTTTGCTCAGCCCGCAGCTCTGGACACACATGGATGCCAGACTGGCAAAGCCAGATGCTCCGTTTGTTTTTGTGAATCCAGTGCGTGCTTTCCTAGCAACAATGCTGTGATAAAGGTGGATGACATTCTACCAGACCTTACTGTTTTTCTTATTTTCCTTTCAGTTTTCAACCTTACAAGCACTCAGGAAGCCGTCTGTGCAAAGCCGTCCAAGTGAAATAGGAAGTGTGATGAAATATTTCTCTGGAAATATTTCATCACACTGCCCGAGGGCCCCAATGGGCCCCTTGGCCTGTTGAAAAATATACACACCCACCTGCTTTATATGATGTATATCTTTCACATATTGTGGGTTCAGTAATCCATCTTCACTCACCACTCTATTCTACCCCAATCAAAATATGATATGAACATGTTGGTTGTTTTATAAATTACTTAGGAGTTTGGCACCTTGGTACATCTCTGATTTATTCACTGCTTATTACCCAATCAAGCCTTTCAGGTCATCAAACAAAGATCTTTTTAGTTGTAAACAGTGATCCATCATGAACTGTCTTCACATTCAAAAGTATACCTATATCTCCCAATTCTTCCAAGCATGTGAATGATTGACATTTCAGAGTACTTCTGTAATTACTTCCTTCATCAACGTATCTATTAAACCCCATTCCTACAAAGCTGCTCAAAGAAATCCTAGTATTACTGAACACTTTGATCTTAAATATGATCAAGCTATCTCTATTAAGAAAGGGTTACGTATCACAGGCCTTTAAGGTGGGGATAATTAAGCCTGGATCAGCCTGGATCAAGTGATTGCTTAAAAAGCAATCACTTGATCCAGCTGTCTTTGTTAATTATAGGCCAATCCCCAGCCAGTATTACAAACATTTTGAAAGAGTTAGACAGCTAACTGACCATCTGCAGAGGAATGGCGAATTTGAAGAGCTTCAGTCGGGATTCAGAATTAATTACGGTACAGAAAAAGCATTCTTAGAAAGTATAGCAAACATTTTCATTGCTATGCAGATGATACTCTGTTTTATCTATCCATGAAACAAAACGACACACACCAATTAGTTAAACTAGAGGAAAGTCTTAAAAACGTTAAGACCTGGATGGCCTCTGCTTCTAAATTCAGATAAAACAGAGGTCATTGTACACAGCCCTAGAAATCGTAGAAATCTGGTATCTAATCAGATATTTATTCTGATTGCTATTACCTATGCCTCCAGTAACACTGTGAGGAATCCTGGTGTCATTTTGACCAGGAAGACAAGGTCGTGGCCCGATTGTAAAGACCTTACAGTACAATATGACCCCAATAGTGGACTTGACTCTCAAACTGCAGGTTTACTTGTGGTTCCTAAGGTGTTTAAAATAGCTTTCAGATCCCTATTCTGTGGAACCCGTTCCCAGTTTGAATTTCGGAAGACAAATAAGCTTTTTACTTTTAAGATTAGACTTAAAACTTTCCTTTTTAATAAAGCTTGCAAAGACTATGTTGTATTTGGCCTAGGCTGCACAGGGCTTCCCATAATGCACTGCGCATTTCCTCTTCACTCACCTCTTTTTGCTTTCCTTGTGTTTATAAATCACTTTACATTTAATAATTAGTTATTATTAAACTCTGGCTCTCTTCTACATCATGTCTTTTGCCCTGTCTTCTTCTTCTCACCCCCAACCACCAGTTTGCGTATAATAAAATCTCCCATAAATCAAATATCCTTTTTTTTTTGCTTGAGATTGATAGGAAACATAATTTTCTTTTGTTGTTTCATCACCCATTTCTACATTTTCAAATCCTACAGTTGAAATCTTTAGTCCTGTCAGCAGCTCTGTAGTGAGAAATAGCTTTTTTACGTAGTTGAGATAAGGAAGTTCAAGTGATTTAACAGTGAGTGACGATTTTGTAAGCTGTGTAATACTGGCAGATTTCATTGCTAACATATCATGGGTATTTTTAACAGTTATGACTGAGTAGATTACTAAGAATTTAGTCCAACTGAACTCGCTTGCTTCAGCGTGATTGCGCTGAAAAAGGCACTACACATAAGATACCAGGTCGGTCTTCAAAGCACCTAATCATAAATGATGCACTGGTCATAAAAATCACAAAAAATGCTCACCTGATCTAAATAATAACGATGATAACCTTTCCCAGAGAAAAACAGACATACTTTAAAGCTCATACAAAGATATACAAGTTTATCAGATATATCAGAATGAACTATATTAGGAACATGACATTTGCCATTTTAAGGTCGTTACTTCATTGAGTGTTGTATCATGAAACAGCATTTCCAAAGCTATGGGGTGTCAAGGAGGAATGTCTGTCCAGAGGACAAGCTTTTTAGACAGATGGCCAAGAATCATAACTGTGTGTCAGGATGGGAGGTCAGGTAGAAACCAAAAGAACCTTTTTTGCTCCTTGTTCCAATAAGCTTTTTATGACCAGCCAGGGCAAAAATCACTCTACAGACACATCCTCTTTCACACACACACACACACACACACACACACACACACACACACACACACACACACACACACACACACACACACACACACACACACACACACACACACACACACACACACACACACACACACACACACACACACACACACACACACACATTTTAGATATGTTGCTAAAAGGGAGATTTTTCAAAAACATAGCTACCTTTAGGCTATATTTATAGATTGAATTTTGAATGAATTAGCAAATTCCTTTGGTGTTGGCCTCAGAAAGGACATCAGTGTCTTTAATTTTTTTTAAAAACAGAAAAGTGTAAAAAAAAAAATTATAATTTATTTTCAGCTGATCTTTTTAACTGATAATGGTTCAGCTTCACTGCTAAGACAAAGTTAGTGATTAGCTGGTAAACACAGCTAAAGACCCAGGTGTTTTCCCCAGTAGTTAGTAGAGGCTGTCTTTACTTGAAAAGCTCAGTTAAATTAAAAGGAATATAAAAACTGAGCAATTTCATTTTCCAAGCCTGCATTTTCATTCCAACTTCTCAATCCATCTCCTTTTTTCAACGAAGTAGTTAATAGTGGCCATATCCTACTAAAAAAGGAAATCAAGTATTTGATAAGAAACCACCAGCATTACATACAGGATATGTAAGTGCTGTATATATAGCAGAGACTGAATGTAAAAGACAGTTGCTATGAAGTTAACCACTGGGTCATGGACCCATATTGAAGTCTCAAATTTAGCATCATAGCATCTCCATCTTCTTTATTGGAGAAGTGAATTAATTTGGATGAGCATGTAAACTGCTAAGTTCTCAGCCAATGCTAGTTAGTTTGGCTGGCAATACTGCATAAGTGGACTATGCAGACATACACTTGGCTATATGGACAATTTGGAAAGGTCATCATTTTGACACATTGGAGAAGATCCACTGTGCAAGTGGCCAGACTTGCAAGGCATGATCTAAAAACAGCAGAAGCACTTGAAGTGGTACAGAGCCGCAGAAGGAGATGACCTTGATGGAGAAAGCGGCCAAACTTAAATCAGGTAAGATTTAGCATTTTATGGGTAAAGTCATGGAACGTTTTCCTATTTATGCTTGTCATCCATCCATCCTCTTCCTTATCAGGGTTGAAGGAGGGACTGGTGCGTATCGCAGATGCCATAGCGTGAGAGGGTACACCTTGGACAGGTCACAAATCTGACAAAGGGCCACCACAGAGACAAACAATCTTTCACACTCACATTCACGCCCATGGGCAATTTAGAATCACTGGTTAACCCAACCCCACTAACTGCATTGTCTTTGACCTGTGGGAGGAAGCCAGAGTACCATCTTGCTATAAGGCAACAGTGCTAACCACTGTGTTGCCATGCTGCCCTTTATGCTTCTCCCTTGAGATGCTCTCCCAGGCCTCTTAGTAGCACTTCAGATGGGCACAGTACGTGTGTTTGTAGCTCTCTCTGCCTTCAGTTTTGTCTTCATTAACTGAAAGGCGCACCATATCAGATAGAGATAGGTGACTGACTGAATAATATCCCATTCCTACGCCTTCAGAAACCATTTGGTTGCGTTTGCAGTATGCTTTGGGTCTTTATTCATTTGCACTGAAAAGAACTGATGAGTCAGTTTTGAAGCATTTGGCTGAATCTAAACAGATAATATAGCCCTGCATACTTCAGAATTTATCCTGCTACTTCTAGGAGCAGTCGCATCATCAATAAACACTAGTAACCTCCTTCCACTCCCAATTTCTAGCAAAGTCTTAAGATTTACCTGTTTAATTTTCATGAAAAAGCAAGTGAATATATGTTGTGCCTGAGAGGTCAAATGCACTACTGAATAAGAGTTGAAGTGAAAAGTGAAAATGGCAAGAACATTCTGAAATTATTGAGATTTATTATATAACCACATATAATCACTCACTTCTGTAACATAAAAAGGTCCTTAAAACTACCATTTATAGTTATCAATACTAATTTAATATGAATTAACACAGAGAATACAAAACTTGCTTATTGTAAACTTGTCTGTGTAATCAAAGTCGGGGTACGAAACCTTCCCTGGGTTGGACGTATACATTTGTATCCCACACTCGCTGAAGTGGCAGCTCAGGTGCCTGTATCATCTCATGACCCCTCCCTATGTCTTTGGACTGTGGGAGGAAGCAATGGAAAGCTGCTCCAGGTAATCCAGCGTAGGTCAAACATGCAAACATTAGACAAAAAGGCCCCAGCCAGGATTTAACCAGCAACCTTCATGCTGTGAGGTAACATAGCTAACCACCACTAACCACTCTATTTCAGATATCTTGTCTGATGGCATCATCTCTCAAAGCAAACTCTCACCTCTGTATGACCTCTGTTCATTATACCTTTGCGCCATAGACCTTTATTTGAGCCACACTATGGATCTAAAATCATTCTTAACAGTTACATTCGGCCTGGAACAGCCTAAAAATTATAGCACCAGTACAACACCATAATTTTTTAGAAAATATTTTCATTTTTGTGTTTTTTAGGTCACTTTGGGTCACGGTCATCAGATTAAAGGATAAAATGTTGAAAAACTTTTGTATGTTTGCTGCTGTCAAATGTCAACCCCAGGCTTCAAATCCACTGTGGTGATGTATGGAGGCAAAACTACAAAAAAAAGGCAGATTGTCCAAAAACTTACAGACCCATTTCTACTTAAAGATAATAAAGGCAGAAAACAGAAGCTAATTATACTTTTTTTTAGTGTAATATGTAAACCTCCATCAAGTATTGGTGCATGTTAAACATGGTGTTCTGGTCTAACTAGTCTCTCTTTAAGCAGGTACATCATTTCTCCTTAAATTTGACTGAATATTTATACAGTTCACATTTGTTTTAGAGAAACCAAAATACCAGCAAATTAGTCAAGAAAGGTGACCATGTTTAGTCTTTATTTTTGTCTGCTGATTTTCAAATGTACAGAAAGACTGTTCTCCTGAAGCAACCCAAGCAATGTGAAAGTAAAGGCATAAATTTTTTTTAAAGCATAGATGCCAATCAGATTATTTAGACAATGATTCCTTTGTGTTCCTGTACGCAGTAGCACCTATGTTGTTTTGAAACCCATAGGATGCCCTCGAGCTAAAGTGGTGGCAAACACTGCTAAGAAAAAAAAATTACAAAGGTTTTTATGAGTAAAACAGAGGGAGGCAGTGTGTGCATTGGTAGAACTCAGTTCTTACTGTTTATCTTTTAAAGGGAGCTAAATTGCCAAAGAGTATTAAAGAAAGAAAATGTGCTGACATGCACTCAGAAATGCACACCTCACAATAGTATAACTGGCACGTTCAGCACAGACTGTTGTAGTTAAACTGTCATCCCTGGAACATGCTTATTGTGAAGGAATGCAGAAGAGGACAGGTGTGGCTGTTGTGGTATCAAGAGCTGCCAGCACATACTGCTCAAGACTACTGACTCTCTCATTAAAATATTTACACAAAACAAGTATGGAAGTAACTTCTTCTACAAGAAACGTATTTTGTTAACCTAATATTTTGCAGTTTATTGTGTCAAGTAATTTTTCCAAATACACAATCCTAAGCTGGGAATTAAGGTGTTGGACATCAAGTGACAATTTTTAGGTTGGTTATTTTACACTGAATTTAAGCCTGAAGGCGCTCAGGGAATATCCTTGTAATTTCTACTTTAAATTTAAATGCAAGGAATAAGGCTGTAATGCGACCAATCACGTCTACTCTTTAAATGATTGATAAGTAAAAAACTGGAGTAACGCCATGAAAGTCATGTGAGGGGCAGGAAATGAGCCATGACTGTCATATTCCAGAGAAATTGTATTTACCGTTGATCTTTTCTTTAAAATTAAATTTTGAAAAAGAAATTCTGAAAAGTGCACCAATGATGTTAATTCATAGCATGGTATTTGTTCAGTACTCTGGTAGGATGAGCTACACAAGTTAATCGTGTCTGCACTCGAGACTGAAAGACGAGAAAGTTGAAGATCTTTAACCTGCGGGAAAAAAAAATTGATTCAAGGCAAAGTTGCCAAAGTGGCTTTATTCCATTTGACTGTTGATTCAGTACATGTCCTGGTAACCTAACCGTGACCACAGACACCACAGGCCTGCTGAGCAGTCCTTGCTTGTCATTTTTACTTCTCTCCTGTCCTCCCTCCATTTCTCTGATAGTGACAGGTTAATGTTGCTGATCGAGTCCCCAAACTCGGGGTCCAATCTACCTAAAAATTGTGGGTGGGACATTTGGATTAAACAAAGATTGGCAGTTAGAGCAGTCCCTGCAGACATCTCTCCACAATTAGACAAATCTCCACAATAAAGAATCTGACTAAAAGAAGAAAAAGAAAAAAAGCAGGAATCAACAACTGAACATTTACTCTCTTTAAGAGAAGCCAAATATTATTTTGGCTATTATAGTGAGATAGAGGCTTCATAGTGGGGTAAAAAGTGGGACAAACAATCTAGGGCCTCAATCGAGGGAGGACCCGTCCACTACATTAAACTGAAATGTTTGATGTAGTTAGGCTTTTGGTTTTTAATTTAGTGTCACAATTAAATTGCCTGAACTAATCAGTTGGCTGGTGGAACTTTTCAAAATGTTCAATCACCAAAAAGTAGTGGAGGCTCTCTGATGCCATTTTCACCCTTAACAAATCATAAAAACTAACCTAGTCCACCCTGCACTCAGACTCACCTTTATAGCACAGCTAATTTATTCTATCTGTGTGACTGCTTGTGCACAGTGTGAGTCATGTATTTTTCCCAGAAAGCAAAAGACAGAAAAAGGAGAGGGAGAGAAAGCAAAGTGAAGGAGGTCAGCTGTTACCTTCTTTCAACAGAAAAAGCAGCTGGTTTAGCTATGAGCAGCTGCTAAAGACATTGAGCCAATGTCAGATGTGAAGCTATATCTATCAAAATGCGCTAACAAAACGTAACACCCTGGGCAGAGTGAGTGCAGCAGCATCACTGTTTCTTAACTGGTGTGCCACGAGGATGATGAGCACGGCATTTTGAGGAAACCTGTCTGTTTCGGGCATTTTAAAATTCCTTCTTTTTAATTTAAAAACAAAGAAAGAACTGTTTGTAGGTAGTTACTTCTATACATGCTTTTATTTAGCTTTTGCTAGTTCTAATGAAACATTAGCAGCACACCAACATACCTGTGTACACTCTCACAAATGTTTTTATGTGTTACTAAATCATCCACTATATCTGCAAGACTATACAGCCTTATACAACAACTTTGAGTTTAATAAAATCAAAGGAACAGTAACATGGCAGATATATCATATCATAGCATGTACAAATACCCTATTTTAAGCAAATGCATTTTAACCCACTACCATTAGACCTACTGATTCAAGGTGCTGTAATTGTTGTGCTTCATAAAATTTGCACAGTTATCAAGATAATTACATTAATTAGAATGTTATGATGTGCACTCATGATCTGGTTTGACCGCTGATGTGAATTACCACAAAATAGACCGAAAAGACTATGTGGTTGTGAACAGGTTTAACAGTCCTGTGCTTCAGCTCAGTTAGAGGGGGCCACAAGTCAGTGTACTCCTAGTGTCAGTCCCAAGCCTGGATAAATGAAGAGGGTTGCATCAGGAATGGTATGCAGCCAAATCAAACATATGGAAAAATGTGGTCAATGACCACCATTGGCCAACAGGCTGGCAGTGGAAACTGAGCAATTGTTGGCTAAAGACAAAGAATGAAGAAAGGGGGAAGACAGTTAGGAGGCAGCGAGAAAGAAGCAAAGGCAGGAATTTGATGGTGATAGTAGGAACTTCAAATGTAGGGACAAGGACTGGTAAAGACACGGAAGGTAAGTATTCAAAGAAAGAGTTTGGCAATGAAAAAGTGGGCTAGTCGGGGAGACTAAAATAGTAGACAGGAGTCCTGGGAGGCTAAACATACAACAAGAGACATGGCATAGACAAAGGGAGAGTCTTATAGTGAGAATGTAGATGAAGAAGTTCAGAAGGAATTGTACTGTGACTTTGTGGATCTAGAGAAAGCAGATGATGGAGTGCCGAGAGAAGCAAAGTGGCACTGCAGGAGGAAGTCAGGAGTGGCAGAGAGGTATGTGAGGATGGTTCAGGACTTACATGAGGACAGGGAAATAGGGTTGAATTGTGTGGTCAGAGTGAAACATGGAAGGTGGGGGTGGGGGTGGAATTACATTAAAGATCTGCTCTGAGCCTTTTCTTTTTTGACTACTTGACAGAGGTCAGGCAGGAGTCTCTGTGGACAATGGTGTTCAGAAATGACATTGTGATCTGTAGTGAGAGTAGGGAGCTGGTAGACAATGTCATGGTCCCTGTGCCTCTCCGGCTGGCTCATGTTGGCCACAGGTTCGTTTTGTTTTCTCTCTTGCTTGCCTGGGTGGAGCTCATTGTGGGCTCTCGCTCTTGGCCCACGCACCTGCAGTGATTACAACACCTGTTGCTGATCTGCTGGCATTCCCTTTACCTATTTAACGCTGCGGCACGGAGCAGTCGGTGCTGGAACGTTGAACCTCCCGTGTTCGTGCTCTCAGCTCTCCTTCTAAAAAGACTCTCGGTATTATTTGGCGTATTGAATCTAATCGAGCTCTCTGTGTTTAGATCCCCCTGGAACTGGTGGTGGATCCTTACCTGTGATCCCTGAGTGTGTTGGCATAAGTGGAAATCGGAGCGAGAGTGGCTGAGGAGAAGTGAGTGTGCGTGAGAAGGGGAGTGGCGGAATTTGGACTGAGTGAAGAGCAAGCGTGGACTCCATCCCCTGGAGCCCTGGAACCCTGCCGCACTCACTGTATATACTATCCATCTGTAGCCATGACAGAACATGTATCCAGCAGACCAGGACCTGGCTCAGTGAGCCCTTGCAGCTCAGGAAGCGATGCTGGTACGACAAGAGGCGATGTTTGCACATCTACTGGGCGAAATCACTACACTAAATAAGGCAGTCGCTCGGCTTACGCCGCTGGAAAGGACGCCCCCCGCGGCTGATCCCCCCTCGCAAGGAGCGGAAGCCCCCGCTGTGGAACGGGCCGCCCCCTCTCCGGAACCAGGCATCTCGAGCCTTCGCCTACCTCCTCCTGAACCCTTCACCGATGAGCTATCAAAATGTGCAGGGTTTCTAATGCAAGTTACGCTGGTTTTCCGTCAGCAGAGGGGTTTGTTTGAGGATGATGGCGCAAAAATTGCGTTTTTTGTTCAACTGTTGCACGATCGCGCACTATAGTGGGCTCAGGCAGTACTCAAAGCCGACCCCGAAATAACCTTCTCTGCCTTTCTGTTAAAATTCAAGAGTGTGTTTGACGGAGGGTCCGGTGCCGAGGCAGCGGCTCATCGCTTGCTGAATTTGAAGCAGGGGCAGTGGAGCATGGCCGATTACTCAATTGATTTTCAGATCCTGGCCGAAGAAACTGGCTGGGGGGAGGACGCCCTGCGCAGCACTTTGTTAAATAATCTGTGTGAGGAGTTAAAAGATGAACTGACAATGCGTGAATTACCTGACTCTCTGGGGGCATTACTAATATTGTGCGTTAAAGTAGATGAGCGTCTGTGTGTCCGCGGGAGCTCTCGGCACTGGGTGATCTCTCTCATGAAAAATCCGCCCCACGCCTTATGTTGCTGGCAAAAATTGTTAAACAAGCCATAACCCATTCTCTGTCTGCTTTGATCGACTCGGGCGCTGAATAAAATCTCATTGACTTGGCTCTCGCTACGTTTGGATTTAATTACGGAGCCATTACCACACTCACTCAAAATTTCCGCCCTGTCAGGACAGCGCCTGCCGGACATCACCCATGTTACAGAACTGGTCACTCTCACATTATCCGGGAATCACTCTGAAACCATTAGTTTTTTTGTGTTTCAAGCCCCTCACACGCCGTTGGTTGTAGGTCACCCCTGGTTGCAACAGCATAATC
>VUQG01036840.1:0-11683 GCA_015106755.1 Etia nguti
GTTTAAAATAACCTTTTTATCCTGTACTCAGTCTGGTGCAGTGCCTCAGTGCATCAAGCCAGCAGATATTCATTAAACCTAAATTTAAAGCTACAGCAACAACTAAGGGTCAGTCAAGTGTTCAACTGTGAGCCTCCAGCATTGTAACAGTATTTATGTGACAGACAATTAGACACACGGTAGAAGTCTTTAAACTACTACCCCGTGACAAAGAGAAAGACACACTAAACAATCATTCATGGGAGCCTGAAGAACTATAACAGTGTCGCTTGGTACAGGACCTGTGTGTTAAAGTCAGTGTGTACTGTGTGCGCTGAACACTGGATGTGGTTCGTGGTTTCTTCTTCCTGTTACATTTTAAATGTGCCAGTTGTGTTGTTTTTCCTCATCATTTTCACATCCTGCAGCACCAGGTTTGCACTTTGTAAATTCTCACATCACTCTTTGACATATTTAAACAAACTAATTTGAATATGGGCAGAGCATTGATGAATCATGTTTGATCAGGCTTCGCTCGTATGCAAGTGAACACTTTGTGTGGAGGGCAAAGGAAAAATTGCAACTGCCAAATAGCATCACAAAACCATCTGCTGCTAACTACTCTAACTACTCTTTTTTTCTTATTCTTATCTGCATTTTTAAGCAATGCTGAAAATGTTATCATTACCCCAGAGGCCAAGTCTAGATTCTCTGTGGGTCAATTATTTGTAAGACTAACTGATCAGTTCCACCTCGCAAACATACTGTAGCTAGAAACTGGTTCACAAATTGTTGCAACTTTAAACAAAGTTACTAGTTAATAGCCAAACATCCCATTAAAGCCATTTTAGCAGCATTGTTCAGTGATATGTTGTTTGCTGAGTGTATATAAACTCTTCTCTCTGGGGTGCTGATGTGCCTCACAGATTGACCATATGCTGAAAGACTAAATTCAGTGGTCCGGGCTGGACTCAGGCCCGAGGCTCTTTGTTCTCCTTCTTGCTTGCTCCCCTGTTCTGTCTCCTCTTCACTGTACTAAGTACTAAAGACCCAAACACCCGAAAATTATAATAAAGAAAAAACCTCTTCATAGTAGCTCAAAAACAAAAAAAGAGGGAGGCACCATCTAGTGGCACTATTCTGCAATTGCACTTTGCAAGATAACTGCCTCCCTTATATACATCTCATCTGGCCTGAGAATGCCTCAGGATCCTCTAGGAGGACCAGGAGAAGGATGTGTGCGATATCCTGCTTAGTCTGACCCCAGCACAACCAAACTGTGGTTAGAGGAAGATGATGGATGGTTAGAAGTTATTACCTAGATGTTTGGATAAGATGTCCACTAAACCAGACTCCAGATGTTTGGATAAACCGTTTCTACTCTTGCACACCAATGCAGCCCTAACAGCCAACTGCTTGTGGGCTAAAAACATTTTTTGTGATAATTTTGTGCATTTCATTCCAATATACAACATACAAAAAATACTCACAGGCACCATTATCTGTTTGCACTGTTGGCTGAGCAGTATGGCGTCCTGTAGCATGTGATCCGAGATGGAGTGGAAGACGCTCCGGCCGACCGGCATGGACGCCACATGGAGGTTAAACAGCCTCTTCAGCTCATTCAACGTGATCACAAAATGCTTCTGAAAAGTCTTTATCACAAAGTCCTGCAGCTCCGGGGACGCCGTGTTAGCGGGACTCCCTCCATTGGTGTGATCAAAGTTGGGGGAGGTGGCACTGGGGTAACCATTGACAGAACCGTTGGGGATTGAGGAGGAGCAGGATGTGTCCATTGGCTCGTCTTCCCTGTCGCTGACGGGCTCCTGTTTGATGCGGATGCCGCTTTCTGCGCGTCTGGCCTCCAGGTCCTTCTGCAGGGTCGACTGGTTTCCTTGCGCTCGCTCCTGAGCCATCTTCAGACGCTGTTCCCCGCTGATGTGGACAGGATCTAGAAAACCCCACACAGATCACTTAAATAAGCTCAGCGGAGTATACCGATATCATTTGAGGGGTATTTGGCAAAATGTAACTCAATACAAACCAGGCTGAGTGGACTTCTTTGGCACAAAATCTTCTTTAGAGAAATTAAACACCTTTTCCAGCCTTCAAGAAAATAAACAAGCCAGATTATTCCACTGCAGCAACAACATTTTATAGCGCTAAACTGCTGATGTGCTGCCCTTTCAACATGTCGCTTACTTGCTCTGAATGCCAAGCCACAGCATGTTCTGCCTGTGGGCAACATCTGGGTGTTTCTTAATAAAGTCTACATCAGCAGGCAACAGGAACTCCCAGCCCCGGTTGGCCCGAGGAGCCGCCACGTGTTCCAGGAACTCTTTCACATCTTCTGGGGGAAGCTGAAGGAAGCAGAAGGAAGGAGGTGTTAGTTCTCTTTACCTGAAACTGCAGCCTCCAGGTCACAAATGCAAAAGAGAGCAATACACTGAGGGACATTAAAGCTTCAGTAATAGCATCCTTCCACATCCTGAATGTCAAGGATGCAACACAACTTAAAGGACTAATTCAAAGTGCAATGAACCTCTAATAAAAAAATTAAAAAATTAAAAAAACATGCACGCTAAGTAATTAACTTCGCACAGCTACTTCTCCTGAGCCATTTCAGTTACTAACAAACTGGTCTCGTCCTTACTTTGATGATGGATGCAATCTCCTTTCTCATCACAGAGCGCTCCAGAGTGAACCTCCACATCTACGAAAAGAAAAGTTGACTTAAACTGTGACTGTCAAGCATTATGCTGTAGCTTCATCAAAGGAAGAAACAACAGAGAGAGAGAAGCTCACCACAAAGTCTCTGCCACGACAGAGCACCTCAGCAGGAACACCACTGTGAGCACTGAACGTGTTTTTGGGATACAGAACATCACTGTGGAGGAAAAATTAAAACCCACGTCAGTCATTTCTCACTCAATATAAAAACATGGAATTAGACAAGACCTGCTTGACCTGTGGTTCATTTTAACGTTTAATTTACATTTTCAGTTACATAAAAGATCCCTGCTCCTACCTTTTGACAACCCAGTTCCCCTGAACCAGCAGCGCCACCTGTTGGATGCAGCGCAGCACTGAGGTTGAGTCTGTGCCAGAGGCGAGCAGGCCCATTAAATTAGCAAACGGCATTACCTTCACTGGAGAGGAGAGACAGTGAAGTGAGTGAAATGCATGGTATTATATCTAAAAAACATAAAATGCAAACTGATGAAGATGATTTTGCTGTTTTTGCTTTGGTGCCCCCACCTGGCACAAAGAAAAACTGCATAGGAAATGTTGACTACCATGGATGTTTGCATATGTGTTAAAAAAATAAAAAATAATAATACATTGTAAAAAAAAAAAAAAATGTAAAAGCTGTTCTTAATCATGTTATCCTACCATTCTTCATCAGAGTCTTGACTTGCTCTCCGAGTGGCAGAGTGCGGAGCTGGGCCATAGAGAGCACATTACTGGGACCCACAGGCTTCACCCTGACGCACAAAAAGGAAAGCGAGTTACATTCACGGACTGTCACCGAGTTTACATGCAGATGTATGTGCCAGAAGAGAGGGGCGCACTTACACTTTCTCCTCTGCAAGAGGCGGCATCAGCATCGCCAGATACTCCCTGAGAAAATGAGAGAGGAGTGAGAGAGGAGAACAACAGAACAACAGCAGAACTAAAACATCAGCATCAACATACAGCTCATCAGTGCCTAAGAAATAAACTACACATCCAATTTAATTCAGATAATAAAAAAGGATAAATATCAAGAAGCTATTTATTTACAAAACTATCCAAACTCTAAACGGCTGGTTTAGCTCCTTTGTTTGGGCAGGGAGGAAACCTCGTCTTAAAATATCCACGTTATGTCTTCCATCCTCAAAGGGGGGCCTTGATTTCCCAGATATAAGGAAGTATCAGCTGGGCACCCATATGCGTATAGCTGCCGATTGGGTACAACAGCCTGCTCCTGTCTGGTTGGATATTGAGAGCTCTATGTCCAACTTCCCTTTGAAAAATTTGCTTTTTGTGGGAAAACTTAAGACCTTAAGGATGTTCTGTAGCAACCCACTCACATTATCTACTGTTAGAGCTTGGCGAATGGTTCAAAAACTAGAAGGAAGGTCTCAGTTAACATCTCTTTTCACTCCCTTATCCGATTATCCTCTCTTTTCGCCTGGGACCACTGACCCCGGCTTTCGGAACTGGGCTGCGAATGGTATTTCTACCTTTTCTGACTTAATGGACGGGTCTAACCTTATGTCTTTTGACCAGCTAATTGATAAATACAACATTCATAGGCATGACTTTTTTAGATATTTACAAGTGAGGGACTATATCTAAACGGCTACAACAATACTTAATAATCAAACCATTTCTAACTGTGAAAAGCAGATATTTCAGCCAAATCTTAGAACTTCTATAAAAAATTGTTATGGCCTGTTAACAGAATTTGGGGTCACGGACAACTTATTTTAAGAGGACTTGGGAAAAGGAATTACATATAGAGATTAGTGACGAGGCCTGGGATGAAGTCTGGGAGAATGCTAAATCTCTGAGGGTCTGTAATAAAGTAAAGGCAATCCAAATTAAAATTCTACACAGAACTCACATATCACCTTCTCAACCCCATAGATACAATTCAGACCTTTCTCCGCTGCGCCCTAAATGTAAAATAGAGGTGGGCAACCTCACACACTTTCTATGGACCCGTCAGAAAATACAACAATTTTGGTTTATTATAAAGTGTGAACTGGATAAGATCTTCTCTACTGACAATGAATGTAATCCATTGTGCATGCTACTTGGAGTGGTGAATGACAAAATCAGGGGGAAGTTTGGAAAGCAGCTCTACGGGCTGTTAACATTCTGTGCAAGGAAATGTGTCCTTCCTTTTGAACTGGGTCACGGACACGGCCCCATCTAAGACTCAATGGCACCGGACGGTACTGGAATGTGTCACTGGATTTTCTAACATGCAAGTTACATAGTAGGGACAAGAAGTTTCATAAAATATGGGACCCATTTATGGCGTACACCAGTTTGGATATTTCTGCTATTTTCTCAGGGGCCTGGTATAATACAAGCATGTTACTGCTTTTTTAGATATGAGTATTGCTTATTCTATCTCATAATCAAAGTGTCTGGATTTTCTATTTTTTAATTTGTATTCTTGAGCCGGGTTGTCTGTTTTGTTTGTTTTGTTGTCTGTTTTGTTCTGTTATGTTGTTTTTTGTTTTGTTTAATGGTAGTGTTATTGTAAAAGTTTAAACTCAATAAACACATAATTTCCAAAAAAACCAAACAAACAAACAAAAAAAACACACTGGATGATCCTCAACCCAATTTAAGGGCATTACTGGTGCCGTCTGCAGCCCCATAACCATCAGACGGCATCTGAGACTGAAGGGCTTAAAAACAAAAAACGTCTTCAAAGGCCTCGTCTCCTTGAACGCCGCAGAACTGACCATTTGGACTTTGCAAGAGAGCACCAAACATGGGACATTGAAAGATGGAAGACAGTTTTACTCTCTGATGAGAAAAAAAATGTAACCTTGATGGTCTGATGGTTTCCAACGTTACTGGCATGACAAGCAGATCCCACCTGAGATGTTTCTATGCGCCACAGTGGAGGGGGCGCCATAATGGTCTGGGCTGCTTTTTCCTTCAGTGGAACAATGGAGCTTTAGGAGGTGCAGGGGTGTCAAACACCCGCTGGCCATGTCCAGATGCTGCAGAGAGCATCCCTCATGACTGAGGGCCCTGGTCTGTGTGGTAACGACTGGGTTTTTCAACAGGACAACGCTGTTGCCCACAGGACAAGGGACTTCTTCCGGCCGTCTTGACTACTTGGAGTATTACGTATTATTTATTAATCCAATTTGCACTTGTCTCCTACACAATGTCAGTCTTACAGCTTCTGTTTTTAACTAACTTCATTTTTACTCTTCTTTGTTTTGTTTTTTTTATCAAATTTTTTTTATTATTTTAAAATTTTTTGTATCTCATAGCATAAGAGGCCCTTACTAGGCATCTGTGGCTATTTTACAGTCTTTGTTGTTTATTTATTATTTATTGTAGATATGTAATATTTTTATTCGTTATCCTGCTACTGTAACACAGCAGTTTCCCTTTGTGATCAATAAGGTGTTTATCTGTCATCTATCTAATGATTAAGAAAACTGATATGAGACCAGGAAGTGGGTTACCATGTGACTTTTTAAACCATTAATCTGCCATATTGCAGTACATATGGCAGGGATAGCTCAGTAGGTAAAAGCGGTTGCCCCATGATCGGAAGGTTGGGGGTCCGAATCCACTGAACGGCTACCCTGAGGTACCCCTGAGCAAGGTACCGCCCCCACACACTGCTCCCCGGGCGCTGCACTGGTGGCTGCCCACTGCTTCACTGAGTGAATGGGTTAAACGCAGAGAGGAATTTCCCCACAGGGATCAATAAAGTATACATTATTATTATAAATGATATGACCTACATGTTGTCATGCTCTGATGAAGGTCATAAAACTGAAACATTAGCATGTTTGGTGGCATGGCAGAAATAAATTGGTGAAACTGAGATATGGCAACTATTCCCCTGAAATTTTGTGCTAGTCCTACATATTTTAGATTATGTTTATTAAAGGTTTCTTCAAGGAGGAAGTGTGGGGTTCTCTCACAGATATATATTATGATTTTGTGTCTTAGTAAAAAATAGCAAGCAGTGTTTCTTTAAACCCAACCTAAAACCCACTGTCTATAGCATTCACATAAACTACATTAATTATTTATCATATTTTATCAATTAAACAATTAGTCTTCATATGTTACTGTTTTATTCCTTTGCTTTGTTTTTCCACTTTGTCTCATTTTATATTTGTGATTATTATTTCTGTGAAACACAGAAATATACAATCCTTTACTGCGCCTACATAATACATAGTATCTCACCAGTCAGACCCTATGTACTTATAAGAATGTTTTGATTTTGTAGCTAACATTTATACATCACTATAAAATTAAAAATGGTTTTATATCGTACATAGCAGCTTAATTCCACCAACTTCATTACTGCCATTGCAATAACCACTCTCAAACCACTACAACAGCTAGTAATATTTCCAGGTGTTTCTTTAACCATCTCACCACTGGATTTTCAAAGATCTGCCACAGATCATTGTGTAGATGACCGGTCTGGTAATTTTCTGTAGACAGGATGCGGCCAAATGTGTGCATGTTGGTTACATACATGAAGATTCCCTGAGAGAAAAAACAACAGGTCAATCACTACTGTGCACAATTTTTCATTTAAATGTTTCTTTAGGTAAAAAAACAAAACAAAACAAAAAAAAAAAAAACAGATTCTGTGTGGAATTCTTCCTGTTTCTCTTACGGACCTTGTTGCGTATGTTGTGACAGAAAGCCATGTCAGGGTCTGAGGAGCTAAACAGCTCGTAGTCTTTCAGCTCTCTTCGGAGGAGGCTGGCTTTCACCAGGTACACATTGGACACATATGGCACATTCCAGACGCCCCTAAAAACAACAGATAATTGACGTACCAACAAATGGGACTTTTTTCCAAAGAAATCTTAGTTGCTACAAATTTCTGTTGATCATTATTTAACAAGACCACCCTTCAGGCACTTTTTGTCAGGCCTGCAGTGCTTTTTCAGGTTATTCATTCTTTATTTAGTGGCGAGTTGAACAAAATGTCATCACTGATGCAAGCTGACTGTTAAGCTACATACTGGTGATGTATGTTGAACGTGACACGAGAAACAAATGAAAAAAGAGAATGTAACGTCAGGACGTCATGCACACATCACTGTAGAGCCGTCCACCATATTGGACGTGATAACCTGTAGCGATCACGTCCAATCGCTCATACATTGCTTACATAGAAATTATCACTGCCTTCTTCCCCACAATGCCTATACTCAGCTGTGCTGTTGGGTGCAGCAATCATCACGGACAGAAGGAGAATCTTTTTATACCTCTCCTGCATCAGATAAATAGTATATTTTATAAGTTATTTAAATTTTTAACTCACCAGTATCTGTTTCAAACAATATTTGACCATTCAAAAATCTTACAGTTATATTTCTTTATACATGTCTTTCTAGTTTTTTTTCTTTCTAATCTTTTTCATCTGCTTTCTCCACCACTACTCCCATCCTCATCCCCATCTCATCCTCTTCCTTCTCACCTGAAGCCTCACTCTTGAACTGAAGCTATGGTTCTAGCATAAGAAACATACTAATTTATTCTTGATATTGTTGCAATTATTAATTGTCAGCAGATCAGACATACATCCCCCCCATCTCCAGACAGGTGACAAGAGCCAACGAAAGCTGAATTTATGGTCGAGCAGAGGGAGCACAATCGCTGTCAGATGCTATCA
This sequence comes from Etia nguti, assembly GCA_015106755.1. Taxonomy (NCBI): domain Eukaryota; kingdom Metazoa; phylum Chordata; class Actinopteri; order Cichliformes; family Cichlidae; genus Etia; species Etia nguti. The sequence goes on from VUQG01036840.1 coordinate 8,375, forward strand.
GTCAAAGCATTTTATAGAGGGTATAGCAGCCGCGGCAGTTTGCCTTGATACAACAACTCTGTGGACTTTTTTCTCGAAATTGAATTTGGACATCGATCTCGAAATTCCGACTTTATTCTCAAAGTTAAAAAATATATTTTTTGATTTCTGAGGTTTTTGTTGCTGTTCTCCTGTTCGTGCCGAACTCTGCTATAGCAGAGTGTGAACTCCATGATGACACGCTTCCATTCCAGAGCTTTCTGAAGCATCAAGTGAAGGTAGCTCTAGCCAAGGTCCAGGTGGTGGTGGGTTGGTCTGAACCAAGTACTTACAAACAGCTGCAGCAGTTCCTGCCATTTGCCAATTTCTACCATCGCTTCATCACTAACCTTATCAAGATAGGTCTGCCTCTCACCACTCTCACCTCTCCTAAACTGTCGTTCCACAGAAATGATGAAGTACATAATGCTTTGGACACACTCAAGCAATTTTTTGCCTCTGGCCCTATTCTCATCCAGCAAGACATTGCCAAGCATTTCATTATGAATGTTGACACTTTATATACTGGGGTAGGTGCAGTTCTGTCACAGCGATAATGAGAAACTGCACCCCTGTGCCTTGTAGGAATGTAGACGTTGGCTTGAGGGCTTAGAACTGCCATTCACTGTATGGACCAACCATAAGAAACCTGGCCTACCTGCAATCTGCAAGCACCTAAATGCTCAACTGACCAGGTGGGCCCTCTTCTTTGCACAATTTAATTTCAGCATAAGTGACCCACAACGTGTAGGTGGACACCCTCTTCTGACAATTCTCAACCTCTGAACACAACCATCCTATCTCTCTCCTGTGTAGTCAACACAGTAACCTGGAGGACTGAGTCTCTGGTCAGAGCTCAGGTCAGACCAGCAGGTGGAACCCGACACTGGGGATGGACCACCCAACAAGCTCTATGTTAGCACTTCTGTTAGACCTCAAGTAATTCACTGGGCACACACTGATTACCACACCTAGCAGGGATTTGGTCATCAGCCAAATCCCTGCTTTTTTTGTTTAAGTGGATATAGTACATGTGTAGCATTCATTTGATTGTTTAGTAAAAACTGTTTAAATTTTTAGTAATAAGTAAATTAAAAAGTAAAAAGGCTTTGATTGTCTTATTTTTGCAGTTTTCTCTTTGTATATTGTCAGATAAAGCCCCTGCTTTACCTGACAATCTGCTACTTTATCCATCCATTTTTTTTCCAGTTATCAATTTCAGGGTCTGAAGCTTGTCTCAGGTGTCATAGGGTGAAAGACAGGTTACACCCTGGATGCGCAGCCAGTCTATTGCAAGGCTAACACAGAGAATGAAACAACCATTCATGAACATGAAAATTCCACACAGGTGAATTCAAACAAAGTAGCACCTTGCTGTGAGGTAACTATGGTATCTGTTAAAGTAGCTTTTCATAATTCACTGTTCAAAATACTCCTTATTTATCTTATACTGGCAGCCCCTCAGTTCATTCTCTCTCTAAAATCAGCTACTTCTGGTTGGCTAACTCAAGCCAATAAAAGGGTTGACTTTTCAGGTAGGTGAAGCTCCTGTGCTCACAGCCAGAGCTGTCTTTCTGACATTGACTGGTTTCTTATATAGGGCTTTTCTACTCTACCTAAGCACCCCAAGTACTTGCAACTCATTCCCCCAGCACTTTTTTTTTTCTAAGCTTTTTCTACATAAGTGCTTTCGATAAAACATTCCCACACTTATACACATTGGGCTAAGGTCACTGAGAATCAACTCATTCGATTTTTAAAAGATCAACATATAGTACCAGTTTGAAAATCCTAATTCCTTCTGGAGTTATTGTATTCACAGGATTTTCTGGAAACTTGAACTCTGACCTTGACCTTGAGGCCAAGGTCACCAAGATTCAAACTTGTCTGAGATTGTTCCTAGATACCCAAATCTGTGCCTGCAAGAACTAGTGTATCCATGCCACCTGCCCGCCCGCCCAGCATGGTGACGACAATACCCCATCAGCATTTTATGGTGAAAAATGAGGAATGCAAAAAAATTCCACTTTCTAAATGCTGACAAAGTTTTAAGGGAGCAATTAAGCAACTTACATTCTCCGTCCTTGTACAATGTCCACATAGTCCTCAGACCTGGCGTAGTAGCCGTCTCCACTGAGGGCTCCCCAAAAGTTGCTCCACAGCCGACCAGCTCGAGTTATCATTGGTGCTACAATAGGACTATAGGGGGCCATTCAAGAAGTGTTATGTATTACATTTCTTCATCTAGACATATACAGATGGTAAAGACACAACTTACGTAAATACACTAGAGCTAAAGAAGTTAAATGGGATTGTGACTACTGCAGTCCCAGCACATCAGCTCATCATGATTCAGTTTAAAAACATTTACTTACAGGTTTTGTTCAATCAGAATTTTGAGTGTATTCTTGTTCTTTAAGACCACTTCAATGTCCAAACTGAAGAAATAGTCACAGTCCTGGTCCCTCCGGCACAGATCACTGAAAGAGAAAACAAACTGATAGATTAAATTCTATTATAATATATGTGCTAAAGAGCAATCCATGTCTGTTTATTGACCTAAATACTGTATAATGAAGAGTACATTTCATTTTCTGCAACTCAGTTGATAAACATTTTAAAATGAAGATGTGTCACGTTCTGGTTGGACAGAACTCACAAGCCTAGGTTCCTAGAGGCAGCTCCATCCATCTCTTCTTCAGGTTCAATGACTGTGACATTCTCATACAGGCTTCCATAATCCTTTAGGAAAGATTGGACCTGACGCTGATGATGAGCTTCCTGGAGGGAAAAGGAAAACACATTCACAAGATATGTAGAGCAGGAAGACAACTGTGAAGAGAAATATGTTGCAAAATGTAGGAGCTTGTAGAATAAAAAGTGAGAACATGTAGAAACTTTTACGGTTACAGAAAAAACATTTACAAATGGATAGATTGATGTTTTCATAAATATGCTAGAGCTGCAAACTTGTAATTGATTGATAATACTTTATTCATCCCGAGGGAAATTGGGTTAAGGCTGCCAGCCTTGCCAGCGCCATCTTACCCTTCCGACCACACATACATTACACAAACATCACATGGGGAAGACAGGTCAGAGAGGTATAACAATGGAAAATGCACAACACGAGGAAAGACGAGGAGAAAAAACGAACTCCCCCCAGACTGAGCTCCAACAGGGAGATCAGTTTGAGAACAGAAAAAAACACCTCAGCACATGAATCATCACATCTCACAACATAGAAGACATAAGCTTCGAAGGTGTTTGGAGGGGGGGGGGGGGTGAATG